>JAVJIF010007226.1:212500-237172 GCA_038442645.1 Agave tequilana
TATTAGAGCCAGATATTTAGTTTAGATAGGTGTAGTAAGTACGGGTTGGTTGTATAGTTGTATGTACATTATATGTATGTTGGTGAAATTAATACAGGTAGTATAGAAAGACAGTGGACCCTTAGGTGTATGATTAACCCTGAAATGTGTGATATTTAATTGTTCCCCTACATTCTAATTCGAGTACCCCATACTCTAGTGCGAATGGATTCTGCGGGGGTGCGGGCCTTTTGTATGGATCTCCAGTGGTATGAGATACTGAGATTGGGAGCAACTAAAATATCAGACAAGTCAGAGTTAATTCAACAGGTAGACAACTGAGTTCAACTTAAATCTACAGAATTTGAGTATGACGTAAGATAATTACAAGTTCTCTATTTTTGTATATATGCAATCTATCGTGTTTCGAGGATTTGGAAAGATAAATGATCTAATATAAAATTATACTTCTACAGATGGGAGATTCTGTTATGTCGGGGTTATCATCCGATAACTCGGAGACAAAAAGTTTGAGTTGGATTGCAAATAGCATGGATTAGGATTACGAGTCAGATAAGACTGATCCAGAGACTATCTTTATTGGCCCCAAGGACAGTGTCGATACGATGGGACTAGTTGAACACAACAATAAGGATACAATCAGTGATGCTGAAAGTGCTATAAGAAATATGTCAGTGATGGAGGATCAGGGAGTCACACCCGATGATGAATTAGAACCCCAAGGGAAGATGTTTTTTGGAGGTATTTGGTGGAATTCTACTTGGGCCGAAGATATGGATCTATATGATGACCACGAGTACCGGAGGTGTAAGGATGACGCTATAATGGAAGAAGTGGATCCCGACGAAGAAGACCCCGAGGAAGAGGATCTAGAAGAAGACCCCGAGAAAGAGGATCCTGAAAAAGATCCGGAGGAAGAAGTCCACAAGGGGGAAATATCAGTAGGGGATAGTAAGGATGAAAACTTCACTGATTCGAACACCACTCCATGAACGGGATTTCAGTATATAGTATTTTGGGGAAGGATGTCTTGGCGCGCATATTTAGAGCTTTTGGGGAGAAAGGATTTTGTATGTTTGTAAAAGAAATGCGCGAAAATAATGTATCTTAGTATATACACTTGTATATTTTGTAGGAATATAAACATGACAATGTAAATCATGTTACAAAAATATTTTAAAGTTATAAATAGAAGTGGTATTTTGTATATGAAACTTTCTTTTAATATGAGTTTTGTCGATAATGAGAACTGGTTATTCTTTTATGTATTGATGGACTTAAATTTTCCTCCAATGGATACCAATTCTAAAGGAAATGCCCCACCGCACAGTACGGTCGGGAGTGTCCATCCTCCGACCAATCACAAGATCATGATGGACCAACTCAATGCCAACCAGAGAGTCCCTGATAGGATGCCTAATGGGTTGGTGCAGCTGGCAACAATAAACAATCCATGTAGGACTCTAGAACAATTTCAGAAGTTGAAGCCGCCAGCGTATAAATGAAGAACGGATCTGAACAAGCAGAGGAGTGGCTTCGTCAAATTGAAAAAATACTAGATGTTATGGAATGCACTGAGGATCAACGGGTGTCTTTCACCTCTTTTATGTTCCAGGGAGAGGCAGAACGTTGGTGGGAGATGGTTAAAACCGGAGCTAAGTCCTTGGGGAAGAAATTTCTTGGAAATTCCTGGTCAAAAAGTTAATGAAAATATATACCAGGAGTAGTAAGGGACAAGCACGCAATGGAATTTCAAGAATGGAAACAGGATCAAATGACAGTGAGCCAGTATGAAGTCAAATTCACTCAGTTATCAAGATATGCCGGTAAGTTGGTATCTGAAGAAGAGGACAGGACGAAAAGGTTTGTAAGGAGCTTGAGGTCAGCAATCAGAAGCCAACTGGTTCCTTTTCAATTACAAATTTATAGCCAGGCTGTGGAGAAAGCGCTATAAGTTGAAAGGGATAAGCAAGAAAATCAAGATATAAGATATAAGGAGTCACCTTCCGCCAAACGCTTCCGACATATCAGTGCACCAAGAATTGGATCACCCAGCTTCAGGTTCGGCGGAGATACTGGACCTTCTACAACACCAACTCAAAGGACAATGATAAGTGTTGGCCCAAAGGCCTTCCACCCTAGTTTTGATGATGATTAACTCATGTAGTTATGTTTACTAATAATCTTGTGTTGTTTAAGTTTCAGATCATTAACTAAGATATTAGTTGGTGATTAGCTTCAACAAGGAGTTTAGAAGCTTTTCATGGTGATTCCGGTGCCAAAGCTTAAAGATCATACCTTTGCACTCGGTGGATCACGTTTGGGAGCAAGTCTACTTGAAGATAGAAGATCGTCAAGAAGACTTAGGTATCCTAATTTAGATAGTGTGTTTAGATCCATTTGTAAAGCTTAGTATAGTTGATATGCTCAAATGCACAATACACACACGTTTCAAGATTTGGATTTAGTTTTCATGAATAGTAGATCAAAACAAGTTTACTTTATTTCTATATATATTAGATATATTCTAGATATACATACATGCTTTAAACTTGCTAGACAAACTTATTTTGACTATCCTATTCATGTATTGAAAAATCAAGTTTGATAAAAATACAAGTTTTGTTTTTGATAAAATTGGCAAGACACAAAAATGAATTGATATGATTGATATATGTCTTGAAATTTTTATCACTTTTTTGTGTTTCAATATAAAATGATAAAACAAGTTTTTGTGGATTTTTAGAAGTGTTAAAAGATTTTTAGAAAAATATTTTACAGTGTTTTCTGACCCAGATTTTTGTTCTAGGCTTCAATCAGTCGACTAGTCAACCTGACCTAGTCGACTTGGGTGAAGTCGGTCGACCGGGCCGGTCGACCGACGTGCACAAATCTGTGCACGTTTGAAGTCACTGGGACGGTCGACCGGGACGGTCGACCGGGCTGAGAGCAGAGCTCTCTGTTTGTTTGGGTCGACCGGGCCGGTCGACCGTGGTTGCCCAACGGTCATATTTTAGACCGTTGGCGGTCGACCGGGCCGGTCGACCGTCAGCCTGTCAGGCTGTCACATCAGCCTAACGGCTAGTTTTCTGATGGGCCTATAAAAACCCCATCTCTTTGGGTTTTTGGCCAAGGGTTTTTACAAGAGAAAAATTCCAGTTTTCTGAAGTGTTTAAAAGAGTTTTTAAAAGAGTTTTTGTGCTTTAAACTTCCAATCTTTATTGTTTTGGGTTTTTGAAAAATCAAAGAAAACTAGGTTTTGGGATTTTGATTTGATCTTTCATTTTCTATCTTTTACAAGAGACTTCCCAATTAGTTTTTCTTTGTTGCTTGTTTCCAAAAACACCTTGTTTCTACACTTGAGCTATCTTCTATCCTAATCTATTTAGGATCCTTGTTTTGTGGAAAAGAAAAAGGAAAGAGGTTTGTGGTTGAAAAAGACCACCTATTGTAAACCCTGATTTCTTGGTTGCTCCCTCTTTGGTAGAGGTTGAGGTTGTGTAATTGGGTTGTTGGTTTGCTCCCTCTAGTGAGAGGTGGAGTTTGGTTGTAAACCCTCTTCGGTAGAGGTGTTGGTTGTATTGGCTACGGGCCTACCCCTCGGTTGTGAGGTGGTTGTTTGAGAGAGGAGTTTGGTACTCCTAGAGTTGTAACAAATCCTCTTCGGTAGAGGTTCCCTCGGTGGGAGATAGTGGATTGGAAATCCTACACGGTGGTGTAGGCGGGGATGTAGAGCAAGGTGCTCGAACCTCGAAACATATCTTGGCCTTTGCGTTTGATCCACTTGTCTCTCAACTCTCTCTCATTTATTTGTGCAAAACATCATACCTCATTCATATCATACATATAATATATTGCTTGTGTTGCCTTGCATTGGTTCATATTGCTATATTACTTATATGCTTGGTTGTTTATGTGTGCCTCACTTGTACCTAATCAACAAGAGCTTCACATAGCACCTCAACCCATTCAAGGGGAATCAAGAGGAGTTAGTCCAGAGCCCTTTACGGGGAATTCGGCTACACTTGTTGATTGTACTAAGTGTGTTGCAAAATTTGCATTAGCTTCCGCATTTAGCGCACTTAGTTTTGCAATTAGTTCTAGATTAGCACTTACACATATTCACCCCCCCTCTAGGTGCTTTTTCAATAAGCTCGTGGCCCAGGAATGCAGGGTCCCTCCAAGACTCGCCACACACATCTTTTCTGCGTTACAATTCTGCGAGAATTATGTGGTACCCTAGATGCAATCGCAATCATACAGGTAAATGCTTAACAAGCAAGTAATGTTTCGCCTGCGACAAGTTGGGCCACATGAGAAAGAATTGTCCGACACTGTGTGGGCATCCCGGCGTAAGTAGGGGAACAGGTAGGCAGACCTTAGGTACTGCCCCGACAGTCGGACCATCGGGGGCCTTTCGGCGACCTGGCAACACAATTCGACCAGCCATGACGCAGGTTTCAGTGCAACAACCCAGGTGTAACGGTCCCAGTCTTAATATAATCCATCATCACCATTGTCACTGTTATCCTTAATATAATACCGAGATCCCCAATATATTCGGCAGCATTTTCTTTAAACGTGGGCCCCATCATAATACAATGTTTCAATTTCGGCTAGTATCAGCCTACTTATGGTTCACAACATTCCACGCAATATATTATATATAATCTCGGCATGGTTTTATCTACGTCAAGTCTCCAATATTTATATCAACCAAAAACAGTATGGCAATCCATAAATCTACACATTTCTACTCCATTTTATCCATACCCCCATTTCATAAACATAATTCAAAGTGAAGTACTCATTAATACAAGCATTTCATGCATTACCATGCATTACAAAAGTTTATATCATGCATCATCATAGAAAGTTTTACATAGTGTTTCTTAAATAATATACACATAAGAAGGAACATGTCAAAAGTAAAAATGATCTCCAGCTGCCACCTATCCCGTATATTGACTTTAGGCGGAGCCTTTTGCCTTTATCCATATCTGAGGTGATTAATATAATAGGGTGAGCTCAATAGCTCAGTGAGTAAAACAATATATATGTATAACAATTATTTATATCTATTGGAATTTATTTGGTGATAACAAATATAATTTGTACTATTTTTGTGTATTTTTAGATATTTGTTAAAAGTCTTGACCATGCACAGTAATTAGTCTTATTAGTCGACTTGACCCTTCCTATAGTCGACTAAAACAGTTGTTAGTCGACTTAGCCTAAGTTTATAGTCGACTAAGTCCTGTCCAAAAAGATATCCACTCTCTGTTTGTTGACTGTAATCAATGTTAGTCTTATTAGTCGACTTGACCCTTCCTATAGTCGACTAATACAGTTGCTAGTCGACTTATAAAATAGTGTAGTCGACTAATATTGATTACAACCACCATCACCAATATTGCTTTTGTCACCATCATTATAGCCTCCATTGTTGTCTGCAATCACCGCCATGATTGATGCCATTACCATCCCGCAAAATTGACCACCACCTCTGTTAGGAATTGTCACTGGAATATGTCGTAAAGGTAGATAAAACTTCAGAGATCAAGAATGGAAGTACACAAGGAGCTGTGCACATTATCAGTCAACTAATACTGGGTATAGTCGACTAATCATATGGATTAGTCGACTTATACATTGTATAGCTGACAAGGTTGGCCAACAAAGAGTTGGGGTTCTCGAATTTTGTCAGAGTAGTCGACTAGTATTTGGGCCTAGTTACTAATACATGGTATTGTCGACTAATACCCTGGCCTAGTAGACTAATAGCGGGTCTGACAGTTTTCTTTTCTAGAGCTGTTTCCAGTTCGAGTTAGATTCGAGTTTCCTTTATTTTGAGGCGGTCGTTCATATTGATGGAGTTTGTTTAGAACTAGGAGAGTTTTATGATAAAAAAAATAACACCTTGGGGTAGCCTTCAATGTATCGAAGAATTGTAATTTGTAAAGGGTGCAATTCATCTAGGTGAGAATTCGTGAGAGAAACTTAGCCATAAGGGTTCGTTGTTCTTGGCGGCAGTGAAAGGGCTTGTAATTTTCTCAGCGAGAGGTGTAAATAATTCTATTATACTCCCCAAAGTTTAATAAAGTTTCTACCTCTTCTCTCGTAGACGTACACATGATCTATTTGATCGATGAAATCATGTTATATTGTGTTGGCTTTTATATTTCAGAATATCTTCTTCCTTCTCTTTTTCTTCTCGTTGCTCGTCGATCCCGTGTTGATTCCGCAACGTCGCCCCAATGATTGGTCGTGAGGGACTAACAATTTGTATCAAAGTAAGGTCAACGTAAAAATATCTGCGATCAAGTTTGATATTCAGAAGTTCGATAGTATCATTAATTTCAGCAGTGGGCATATTAGGACGAACGCCATCTTAGCCCAGAGCGGGTTGAAGAAAGTATTATTCGGGAGAGAGAAAAAACATCAAGACATGAAGAAAAAAACATGGCAAGAGTTGGATGAGAAAGCCTTGATGGTTATTCATCTTTACTTGACGGACGAAGTGTTGGATGAGTTTTCTACAGAGAAAACAACATCCTCATTGTGGAAGCGACTTCAGGACCACTATCTGACGAAGTCGTTGGCGAATCGATTGATTCTGAAGCCACATCTCTTTCTTCTCCGCATGCATGAAGGTACACCTATCAAGTCTCATATTACAGAATTTTCCTCTTTTATTAATGATTTAAATAAGATAAAGGCTAAGAAAGAAGATGAGAATCAAGCACTTCTATTATTGGTTTTTTTACCTTCTTCATATAAGAACTTTAAGGAAGCTATCATTTATGGAGGCAAATCAACTATTAGGGTCAATGAGGTTAAGGAGCATTGGTTCAGTAAGGACAAAATTGACAATCAGTTGACATGTGAGTCTCCTGAGATGATTTCGGGCAAGTTTACTTTTCAAACGAGAAGAATAATAATGAAAGTTCCTCGGGTAACCCAAAACAAAAGAATTAGTGTGCAACTGGTGTCACAAAAAGTGACACATTAGAGCTGATTGTTGAACTCAAAAAAGAAACAATCAGATACTAGTGTCACTGAACTGACTGAAGGAGATGAAGAAAAGTGTGATTTTCTATCTGTTATAGACAGATCAGTTTGTAACAAAGATAAATGGATAATTGACTCTGGATGTTCACAGCATATCAGTTCCAATATAAAGTTCTCCTCATAAACTTTGGTTCAAGGGGAAAGTCTTCATGGAAAATTTTACTACGAGCAAGGTGATTGGCGAAGGAATAATCCAGATTCAGTCTCATGATGGATGCATCACTACTCTTCAAGGCGTTCGTCATATCCACGAATCAATATATATGAAGAAGGGTTCAGTTTCAGTTCTGAAAATAATCTTATGAAATTTCCAAAGATGTCCATGTATGTGAGGTTACAGGCCAAACGTGTTGGCGATGTTTACACGTTGTGAAATTCGGAGGTTACAGTTAGTGGATAGCAGTTATCACAGCTTAAAGAGCAAAGATTGTAGAACAATCAGAGACTATGATGGTCTCGATCTCGGATGTTTAGTTTTACCCCGAAGGTAGATTGGGACTAGGCGCACAACTAGATAGTCCAGATCATTACTCTTATAGTGGAGCAAATTTTTATAAATTTTGTGTGGATCAAGGAAATCGTTGGGTGATCAAATTCAGGTCGGGCATGAACTTATTTGATCTAATCAAGTTATGAACCCCATAAGGGGGTTATGGAGAAGAGGAAGTGAGATGGAGTGAGGTCAAGAGTTGTTCAATTGTCATGCGAGCACATGGAGCATAGTGACTATTCTCGGACTTGAACGTATTCAAGTCAAGAGGGAGATTGCTAGAAATTGTGACTGGACTACGTCGTGAAAGTAGACGAAACTTCGGAGATCAAAGAATGGACGTGCACAAGGAGCTATACATATTATACGTCGACTAATACTTGGTATAGTCGACTAATCATATGGATTAGTCGACTTATACATTGTATTGGCCAACAGATAGTTGGGGTTCTCGATTTTTGTCAGAGTGATCGACTAGTATTTAGGCCTAGTCGACTATTACATGGTATTAGTCGATTAATACCCTGTCATAGTCGACTAATGGAGGATCTGACAGTTTTTTCTGCATCTGTTTCCAGTTCAAGTTTGATTCGGGTTTTCTTTATCTATGGTAGTGATCGTTCATATTGATGGAGTTTGTTTAGGAATTGGAGAGTTTTATGGTCTATAAATAATTCCTTGAGAGTAACTTTCAATGTATCGAAGAAGTTATAATTTCTAAAAGGTGTAATTCAACTAGGTGAGAAGCTTAGCCATAAAGGTTTGCTGTTCTTGGCGGCATTCAAAGGGCTTGTAATCTTCTCAGCGAGAGGTATAAGTAATTCTATTGTACTCCTCAAAATTTAATAAAGTTTGACCCCCTTATCCTGTGGACGTACACATGATCTGTTTGATCGGTGGAACCACATTATAATATGTATTGCCTTTTATACTTCAGAATATCTTCTTCCTTCTCTTTTTCTTCTCGTTGCTTGTTGATCCATGTTGATTCCGCTGCGCCGCCCCAGCGATTCATCGTGGGGGCCTAACAACCTCAACTATGTACTATCGTCACCAGCTTAACCATCATCTCCATCACCACTATCATCGCCATTGACTATTGGCCACCATCACAACTATGGCACATAAAACTACCTATTAAACTACTATCCCTTTTAGGCCTTTACTTTTAACTTCATTGTTTTCATCACCATTATTCTTCTGCAAAAAATAAAAGAAAAAAAGTTAATTTTGAAAATCTGTAGGAGCGTCACATTCTCAAAAATTGGTTTCACGTACCAAACATGACGATGTAAATTGATCGGAATACTCAAATTATACTAAATATGTTAATGAAAGAATCTAGTAAGTGAAAATTAATTTCTTTAAAGATGAGAATATTGTGGTGGTGAAGCATCTTAGAAGATCTCGAGCATCTTAGAAACTGGCACCAGGATATCAAACCTGCGCACCATTTGCAACAGAATATCTATTTATCTTTATAATAAGAGAAAAATGTATATCAGCCCGCGGGCTGAGAGTACTATCTCAGCCTGCGGTGACGTGGCTCAATTTGTCACCTCACTGACTTGCGGCCCGCTTTTAGGTAGAAGTTAAATTACCAAATACCCCTTATGATAACTTTTTCTTATTGTTTTATTATTATTTTCCCCCCTTTTATTTTTGCCGCTCTTTATAGGATATAAATTACTTTTCGCCCTATTTCTTTACCTCCTTTTCAGCCTGCGATAAATTTTTTTTGAAAACATAAAATCTTGTCAGATCAATTTTTTCAGCCTGCGATAAAATTCTAGTTTATAGTTTAATTTTTTTGTATATAATGTAGTCAGAGTCTTTGGTCGCATTGTACATTTTAACTGCGACCTTAGTCAAAGTCTTTGGTCGTAGTGTACATGGTTAAATGCGACCAAGGTCGCAGTGTTGTTATTGATAAAGATGGCCAGCAACTGCAATCTAGGGTTGCATTACATGGACTGCGACTTTGGTCGCAGTACGTTAAGTAATTAATTTTTTTTGTATATAATGTAGTCAGAGTCTTTGGTCGCATTGTACATTTAAAACTGCGACCTTAGTCAAAGTCTTTGGTCGCAGTGTACATGGTTAAATGCGACCAAGGTCGCAGTGTTGTTATTGATAAAGATGGCCAGTAACTGCAATCTAGGGTTGCATTACATGGACTGCGACTTTGGTCGCAGTACGTTAAGTAAGTGTTGTTTTATTAAGTGTTGTTTTTGGATTAAGTCATTTTTTGAATCTAAATGAAAAATGAAAAGTTGTCTGTTGTCTGATGCGACTTGGAGTCAGTCCGTGAGAGGTGACCTGTCATAAAGATTTTATGAGATCTTTTAACGTCAAGTCTATGTTGACGAACCCCGCACCATTCGTTGTTTCCCGAAGCGGTTGTCTACGCGTCGGTTCTTCATTGGGTTTAGGCGTTAATGTCTTTTAATGCCAAACCGGCGCTGGCGGTTGGAGACCATTAATGCCGACGATTCTGATTAATGAACCATTAATTATGGTTATTATGGGCTGCCTATAAATAGGGCTCACCCTCTCCCTTTAACAGCCCATAATTAGACTGTTTTCTTTCGAGAGCAATTGCTCTGAGAATTTCCGCCTTCTTCAGAGTCTCTAACAGGGGCCTACCTCCATGGATGAAGATGACCCTATGGACGAACTTGATCGATGTTCGTCCACAAGGGAAGAAGTCATAGACCTCATCGTCCACAAGGGAAGAAGTCATGGTCCTCGTCGTTCACAAGGGAAGAAGTCATGATCCATGACGAGGACTTAAGCCTCACCGAGATCTACTCTGACTTGATGCACCAGTCAAGCTTGCTGATAACGGATGGTCAGAGTGGGTATGGCGGCGGGGGATGTGGTGGATATAGTGGTGGGTAGCATTCCCTGTGAGGTCTCAAAACCTCCTCTCTTACCCCAGAAGTGACATCGAGGAAACTCCATGCTCACTGGATAACCTTCTGGTGAAGAGATGTTCATCAACGAAAGATCGTATCCCGGCACTTTGGAGGGTCAGTTGGAATCGGAGGATTCTGCTGCCACCAGACCTCAAGGAGAAGATTGCTCTTAGTCAACAAGGGCTCTTCTTGGCTCTTTTGATGTTTTGTCTTCTTGGCTACTTTGATGTTTGGTCTTCTTTGTAACACTCAGTCTTATTGATTCTGCTGCCACCAGACCTCAAGAAGAAGATTGCTCTTAGTCAACAAGGGATTTTTTTTGATGTTTAGTCTTCTTTTGTACTGCTATATTTGTAACACTCAATCTTATTGTATAAGAGATCGTTTTGTATTATTTGCACATGCCTGGAGATAAATGCCTGGACATAAATAAAAAGCATATTTGTTTTTTTAATAAACTACGAACTTTTTCGCAGCCATGCATTGCAAACAAAACAACTATGACCATAGATTACACTGCGACCAAGGTCGCATAAGATACATTGCAAACAGTAACTACTGTGACCAGGGTCGACACTGTGACCAAAGTCTGCGACTAAGCAACTGCTGCGGTGACGTGTCACCTCGTCGCAGTGTTGTTGTTGACCTCGTCACAGTGTTGTTGTTGATTAAGACTAAAGACCAGCAATAGCGACCAAGATTGCAGATTATTTTTTTAAGACTGCGGCCATCAACTGCGACCAATGTCGCAGTGTTGTTGTTGATTATTTATAAAGACCACCAACTGCGACCAAGGTCGCAGTGATGTTGTTGATTAAGAGTAAAGACCAGCAACTGCGACCAAGGTCGCTGTGTATTTTATTAAGACTAAACACCAACAACTGCGATCAAGGTCGCAGTTTATTTTATTAAGACTACGGTCGTTTACTTTATTAAGACTACGGTCAGAAACTGCGACCAAGGTAGCAGTGTTGTTGTTGATTAAGACTAAAGTCCAGCAACTGCGACCAAGGTCGCAGTGTATTTATTAAGTCTGCGTCCAGCAACTGCAACCAATGTCGCAACCTTTCATTTTAAAAATTTATAAGGGTGAAGTAATATAATTATTAACTGCGTCCATGGTCGCAGTATATTCGTTTAGCGTAAAATATTTAAAATGAAGGTTTGTAACAATTGTACAGCATTTTCAACCAAGACATAGTAGTAAAAAATGTAATTCACACAATTAACTTTAGAAAACAGATATATATATATATTTTAAAAAAAAACAAAATACAATTTTTTAAACTTCTAATCCTCGTCATCACCATCGTAATGAGAAAGAAGTTTGCGACTTTGGTCGCAGTACTGAAGGAGGTCGCATTGCTATACGATAGCATGTTTCTTCCGGTATTCTTTATTCTGTATTAAGTATGCGACCATGTAATATTTTTTTACTTTTCAATGTTAGAAGTCGCCGTCGTCATATAAAAGGGGTATTTTTGTCAATTTGTTTCACGATTGTTTAGGCGGGATTTTTTTGATTTTTTTGGCGCCCACACTCTGCGACCGATGTGTGGCATATATTCAGCCACGTCCCGCAGGCTGAGAAACTCTCTCAGCCCGCAGGCTGAGGTACAGTAAGTCCTTATAATAATGGGGGTGAAGCATCTTAGAAGATCCCGAGCTCTAATACATAAACCAACATGCACGTGAGCATGAGCAGAGAGTAAGATCTCGAGCTCAAGTACATGAACCAACATGCGCGTGAGCAGGAGAAGAGAGAGGAATTGGTTTCCCTCACAGGTGTCAGTGATCACTGGTAAGATACAGCTAGGTGTGGGCTTATCTGGACAAGAACGTTAAAATTTGTGAAAAACTCTTTTGATCCTATCTCTGTCATAATTTCACAAAATTCAGTGTGCAAGTTTTATATGGGATGCCTCTCCTTAATATTCCCTGCGGGGGCAAGAAACTGGCACCACGAATTATCTACCTGAGCATAATTTTTTTAAAAAAAAAATTGGAGAAAAGAAGGATCTTTCTATACAATGTAATTGATCTTTTAAAGTTTCAAACTTGCTGGTTGGTTCATTGTCATGTCTCAATTACACGGTCTCTCTGATTTTTTTAAGTGAGTCTCTAACAAATTTGTTAATGTATTTTTTTTAATCACAAATCACATTTCTTTTCAGTTCTTTTCAAATTCTCTTGACTGCTCATTATATATATATAATGTTGATGCAAGTAATACCCGTACCACTTCCAAACAGGGTTACATATAAAAAATGAACATGTTTGTCAGGGACTCGCGGGAGGGCCTGAGCTTGTTTGGTTTTGCATGAATTTTATTTATTATTTTTATTTAAATATTTTTGTTTTGCCACATCAGAAGAATCTAGGAGATAAAGATATCGTGCAGGCCATGCGGTCATTTCAAACGACTCGTAGATCGCGCGAACATGTGCATCGTTGAGATAATCTCGCGCACATCCCGATAGCTTGCGGGATCGTGGTGGAAGTTCAGATCGGATTCAATAGCCAGCTCCCAACTATATAAAGAGCCTCAGGGCTTTGAAAAATCAGAGCGAAACCTACAGCGATCTCTCTCCCTCTAAAATTCTTTTGTATGAGTTTTTCTCGGGCAAGGCTATATCTCGAGCTAGACACCAGAGGGGTTATCAATGTTGTATCTCGGGCTACACCGCTAGTGTTCTTTGCACCTGAGGGGGCGGAAATCTATCCTAAAGACAGCGTCAAATTCTCATGCCTTGTTGATAAGTTCTTCCTCTGATTCTATTCTTCTTCTTCTTCCAATTTGTGCTACCTGTTGATTTTAGTTGTCATATACTAGTTTTGCAGCAGACAGACACTTAAACTGCATTTTGACTGGTTACGTCTCCCGAGGCCACAAAAGAGCACCTTGTAGATAGATTCAAGTAATTCCGTCACCTATGATGTACACATGCATATGCAGTGCCGTTGATGAGATGAATTCAGAGATTCAATTGGACTTGAGTCACACAACTACATTACTACACTGACAGCCTCTCTGGAGAGGTTCTCGTCTCATGATAACCATCCACGATAATGCAAACAGTGACGTTATGGACCTAGCTTGTGGCCCTCCAGTTGGCCACCATGTTTGCATAGACTGTGTTTTGTAGAGTCCATGGAAGCTAATCTCTCTAAAAAAGTCGAGTTGATCAGGCCCGTTTGTTTTGTTGGAAGAGAAAAGGAAGAGGGGTTCTCTTCCCTCTTTCACTATTTGTTTTTTTGGAGGAAGAGGTTGTCTTTCTCCATGCTGGCAACCGGCGTGACGGAAGAGAGGGAAAGAGTGAAGATATTTCTTCCCCTCAAAAAATGAGGTGATCTCAGGATGCACATATGGATTTAGGAGTTTTTATTATTTTTTAGTCTCTTCACCCTCACCATCTCCTTCCCGCACTCGCTCTTTTGTTGTCAATCTCGACGTCACAGGGGACAATGAGGATGTCGAGGTCACGTCACAGAGGATGATAATGAGGACGACGTAGAGGACGTCGCAAAGGTCAGTGTTGCAGAGGATGACGGCGAGGACTAACGTCGCAGAGGTCGACAGAGTAAAGGATGACGGCGAGGACATCACAAAGGACGACACAAAGGATGGCACAGAAGATGACGCAAGGACGTCACAGAGGACGTCATAGAGGTCGAAGGAGAGGGAGGTGGCGGAGGAGGAGCGGGCGAGGTTGAGAGGGGGGGTGGCGAGGATGTTGCAGAGGCGGGTGGCGGTTTTTTAGGGTCTTTTTGGGGTTTTTTTCTAAATTAATTTTTTGGTGTTCTTTTTATTGGGGATTCCTTCTTCCAAATTTGCCCAAACAAATAAGAGAGGGGAAGAAGGAAGAAGCTCTCTCTCTCTTTTCATTTTTTTTCTTCATCCTCTCTTTTTTCTTCGTTCACTTCCTAAAATCCATACAGGCCCTTAGAGCTCAGCTGACTCTTGCTTTGGTACATGTGGCGCGAGCTTATTCGCACGAACAGCCGGTTAACCACATCGAGTCACTTTCACAGTCCAATTAACAAATGGATATGTAAATTGAACAGCTCAGCTCAGGGCCGGCCCTGAATCCAGACGACCAGGGCAAGGGCCCAGGCCCAAAAGCCGGGGGCCCAAAATTTTGTTTAAACCCATATATAGGATATTTAAAAAAAAAACAAAGAAGCTAATATTCAATTCAAAGAGGAGAGGAATCAATGAATCATTATTGTAATTCCTATTTTTTATATTGATGTGAGATGTGAGCATGCAGGCGTGAGGTGTCTCTCCCAGTTCCCTTAGCTATAATAATATATGTGTCATTTACGAAGAGCCTCCATTTCTTTTCTCCATCCCGAACTGGGGTTTTAGCAGGAGTCACCCCGAGGAAGGAGGAAGAAAAAGGTTCGTTTCGAAAATTTTACCCTGCGATTTATTTTCCTCATCAGGAGTCGCAGGAGGAAGGAGGAAAAAACTCTTAAGTCTTCAAAATTTTAACTCTCGATTTATATTCCTCTATCTGATTTGTTGCCATTGAAAAGTAGTTTTTTTACACGAATCTGTTGAGTATTAGGGTTTGTCTCTGCAACGATACTAATGTTTACTTTCTCTACTGCTTGATGTTGATTTCAGATCTTAACAGTGCCTCTCTTGCTATCTGCTAAGGGTCCAAGAGTAAGTTACCTCTCAAACTTTTAATTAATTTACAAGCAAACTCAGAGAAGTGAAGAAATTGTAATCTTGTTAACAAAAAATGATTGAAAATACAATACATTACTGTGTCTGTGATGTATTTTTGCTTAAGAGATAATAAAGCACAGTTTTTTCTTGTGTTTGAATAAAAATGGTTGCTTATAATAGTTCATTAGTTTGTGGATTTCTTTAAGCAAAAATTTAAACATTTTTAATCTTTCTATGACATTTTAGAATATTATGGGTATGTCATGTTTCGAACTTTCATTTATTTTTTGATTTTTGAATGGGTACCTTTACACCTTGAAATATTATTACAATTTTAGGAATTTTTACAAAAAAATTATAGCTCTATTTATTTAATCGTTATGATTATTTAATTCAAAAAGACGACATATTTTATGTAACATTTTTAGATTAGAGCAACATCTGGACACTTGAAGATTAGAATTATAATATTTTTAATTTTTGAATGTTTTTTTAAGAATCAGAGTACTCTTCTCTCTTCATCTAGTGTTTTGTCCTACCGAGTTTTCACGAAAAGATTTTTATAAGGCCCCAAAAAGGTTCTCCTTTATTTTTGTAAACTCTTATCATTTTAATAAAAAAATTTATTTGATGAAGCAAAAGAATTGCTTTGGCGTAACTGTGATTAATGTGTTTGGGGGCGCAATTTAGAATTTTGCCTTGGCCGTTGGATTTCCTAGGACTGGCCCTGGCTCAACTGAGACTCTCCCTTGTCACCTGCTAATTGCAGGTAACATGGCAATCATACAGTGATTTTGTTCCTCCTTTGACGCCATCTCCGCGTGGCAGATCCAACGACGGCTGATCTCAAGGATACAATTGTAATAACAAGAAACAAAAAAGAGAGAGAACCAACCTATCGAGAGAGGATATTTGCCCCCCCCCCCCCCCAAAAAAAAAAAATAAAAAAATAAAAATACGAGGAAGACACCACACAAATAATTGCAAGTGTACCATTATATTTTGATCAGAATTATCCTCGTAGAAAAGACTAAAATTTGCTCATTCCTCTTTTCCTTCTCCTTCTCCTTCCCTGGTGAACAACGGCAGGCCCAGTTTTGGGCTGGTTCCAGAGGTGCAACTGCACAGGGCCCCCAAGTCTCGGAGGCCCCATAGCCGAAGGCCCAGAACTGACCTAGCGTCTCTTCATCACTTCAAGTTTGGTTCAAAACTAAAAAGTCTGCTGCGTCTCTTAGTCTTCGGGTTCCTGGCGTCTTTTCGTCTCTCTTTTAAAGTACATAAGTGTTGTGCGCACCGACAACAACCAACAGAGAATCACACAATCTTCAGCACAAAGAACAGCCCAAATCACATGAAGAACACACAATCCCAAACAACAGATCTAACAAGGTTCGGCCTCAATGCCTACGTCCTCGGGGCAATCAATGGAGAAAGTTTTCAATTTAGGAAGATGATTACAATCGCTGTAGATCTCTCTGAATGCAAGAGTATCCACAGTTTTTTTCTCTTTCAAGGCACTAAACCCTAGAAATTACATTTAGGGCTTAAATACACGGTTTCCCGAAACAGCAGTTTTCAGCCCAGACCCGACTGTCGGTCGACCGGTCGGTCGACCGACTTCCTCTTCCGGTCGACCCTCCGGTTGACCCAGAAAACCCGAGAGCTGGGTCCTGCAGACAGGGCCACTCCGGTCGACCGGGCGGTCGACCCAGAGAACCGAGAGCTGGGGTTCCTGCAGACATAGGGTTGTGGTCGACCGGTCGGTCGACCGCTCAATTCCTGTGCACGTTGTGCACGTCGGTCGACCGGGCCGGTCCCGGTCGACCGACCTCCTGTTTTCTGCTGCTGTTTGCTATTTCCTGCCCGCTGTCCTTTGCCTTTCGTCGTAGACTCCTTTGGCAATCTTTGACAGCACCTGGCATGACATCAACTCCTCTACAATACTCTCTCCTCCAACAATTCTCCACCTCGGTGAAGATTTTCAAATCTGAGCCGAACATCGACTCGATAGCGGCTGCACCACCCCGGTTGCCTACGTACCCCTTGCCCAAGGGATCAAGCCGTCCGTAGTTCACCCAAATGAGCTTCAGCAAGCTCAATTCACCTGAAGGATATGAAGCAAGTCTTTGCAGTGTGCAAACTTTACTCCCGACACCACCTTTGTAAGCATATCGGCCGGATTCTCCGAAGTGTGAATCTTCAACAAATCAATGTCACCTTCTTCCAGAATCTCCCGAACAAAGTGATACCTGACATCGATGTACTTCGTTCTTGCAGATAGACCTGGTTCCTCGCCAAGTAAATGGCACTCATGCTGTCACAGTTTATCTTCAAAATATCCTGTTCCACGCCCAAGTCATCAAGCAATCCTTGAAGCCAGATTGCCTCCTTCATGGCCTCTGTCATAGCCATATATTCAGCTTCTGTGATCGACAACGCGACGGTAGACTGAAGTGTGGAGCGTCAACTCACCGGTGCCTGCGAGAATGTGAAGACATATCCCGTCGTCGACCGGCGTTTGTCAAGATCACCTGCATAGTCTGAATCAACATACCCTATGCACTCTTGCTTTCCGGTGTCGTCCTTCTCGAACACTAGGCCTACATCAACAGTTCCCTTGATGTACCTCAGAATCCATTTCACAGCTTCCCAATAACCCTGTCCAGGATCATGCATGTATCGACTCACCATGGAGACTGCCTGTGAAATATCTGGCCGCGTACACACCATTGCATACATCAAGCTACCCACCGCATTGGCATATGGAACATGAGACATATGCTCACGCTCTTGAACACTCCTTGGAGACATCTTCGCTGACAATTGAAGTGCGGCGCCATTGGTGTACTAACAGACTTAGTATCCTTCCTGATATTAAACCTCTGCAGTACCTTCTCCAGATAGCCCTTCTGAGTCAAACTTATCCTGCCAGCTTTCCTGTCTCTTGTGATCTCCATGCCCAATACTTTCCTTGCTTCCCCCAGGTCCTTCATCTCGAACTCTGACGATAACATCTTCTTCAGAGAATCAATAGCAGATCTGACCTAGAAGCAATCAGCATATCATCTACATAAAGAAGTAGATAGATATTCACCTGATGGTAACTTGTTGTAGTACACACATGGATCGAAATGGCTTCGTGTGTACTTCTTCTTCCTGATGAAGCTGTCAAATCGCTTGTACCACTGTCTAGGAGACTGCTTCAAACCATACAGCGATTTCTTCAGCTTACATACTAAATCTTCCTTCCCTGCAGCTTTATAACCTGTGGGCTGTGTCATATAAATCTCCTCCTCAAGATCGCCGTGGAGAAAGGCGGTCTTCACATCAAGTTGGTCAAGTTCCAACTCATTCTGCGCCACCAGAGCCAATAGAATCCGAATAGACGAGTGTTTAACAACTGGGGAGAACACCTCGTTATAGTCGATTCCTTCTCTCTGAGCATAGCCTTTAGCCACCAGCCTTGCCTTGTAGCGCACTGCATCCTCTTGGAGAGATCCCTGCTTCTTTGCAAATACCCACTTGCACCCTATGGCCTTCTTCCCTTGGGCAACTTGGTGAGTTCCCATGTGTGTTTTCTTATAAAGAGATTGCATCTCTTCATTCATGGCCTCTTCCACTTCTCTGCTTCTGAACTAATCTCAGCTTCCCTGAATGTAGATGGAATAGCCTCTTCAACAACTGGAAGTGCATATGCAACAACCATATCGGTGGTGAGCCAACCAGGTCTCTAGTATTCCTTCTTGGTCTCCAACTGCAGTGGGATCTGTAACGGTATCCATGTCCTGCTCCTGACCCTCTTCAACAACTTCAGCATCTTCTTCTGCAACTTGATCACCACCCTGTGTCACCTCAGGAATGATCCGAACTGATACTGAATCCTCTAGAGATGGTGGATCTGCATCACTCTCCACCTGCTACAATAGCTCCTTGGTCTTGCTGGTCTCCACTGCTTAGAGACCGTAGGCTTCATCAGTGAAGCCTCATCGAATGTGACATCCCTGCTGATTATGAATTTGTTGTCCTTTGGTCCCAAATCTTGAACCCCTTGGTTCCTCGCTTGAAGCCAACGAACACCCCTTTCTTTGCCCTTGGGTCCAACTTGTCTTCTCTGAAGTGGTAGTAGGCTGGACATCCGAAAACCCGTAGCAAATCATAATCCTGAGCAGTTCTTCCTGACCAAGCTTCAAGAGGAGTCTCCCCCCTATTGCAGACGACGGCAACCTGTTCACAAGGTGGCATGCATACCCCAAAGCTTCAGCCCAGAACTTCTTGGCAGTCCTGCATTGGATAACATACACCGAACCTTCTCTAGCAAAGTTCGGTTCATCCTCTCAGCCACCCCATTTGTTGCGGATTCTCCAGTACTGTGAAGTGTCTCTCGATGCCCTCATCTATGCATAGCTGTAGGAACGGATAGGATTTGTACTCCCTCCATTGTCAGAACGGAGAACCTTGATCTTCCTTCCTGTGCTTCTCTCCAGATTAGCCTTCCACTTCACAAACAGCTCTAGGACTTCACCGTTGTGTCGCATAGTGTATACCCAACAGCGCCTAGAGTAGTCATCAATGAACGACAACAAAATAGTGGTTACCTCCAATCGATGCAGTCTGGTGGTACCCCATACACCGTGTGAACATAGTCAAGAATACCCTCCGTGTGCAAGTGCGCCTGTGCCAAACTTCACCTTGGTCTTCTTGCCGATGATGCAATGTTCACATAGATCACGCTTGCAGGTCTCAGCACCCTTCAGCAACCCTTTCTTCACAAGAGTTTGCATTGATTTCTCCCCTGCATGTCCCAGCCTCATGGCCACAGCCGGGTTGAATCTTCCTTCTGACTGGTTGAAGCTGCCACCTGCCCTGTCACTGTACTACCCTTCAAGTAATACAAGTTGTTACGGCGATCGGCCTTCAACACCACCATCGAGCCCTTTGTCATTTTAAGAACTCCATCCTTAATTGACACTCCGAGCCCCAGTGACTCCAAAACTCCTACAGAGATCAAGTTCTCTTTAGCTGAGGAACATATCTCACTTTTTTCAATTCCCTCACCATCCCATCAAACATCCTGATTGGAATAGTGCCAACACCCTCCATGATGCATGGGTGATCGTCGCCCATGACGACCGAACACCCCTCCAACTTCTCAAAACTGGTAAACCAGTCTCGATTAGGGCATACATGATATGTTGCACCTGTGTCCAAGATCCACTCGTTCTCCCCGAGTAACCAATGACAGGAGTGGTGACTGAAAACGAGAACACTGAAGAATCCGAATCTGATCCATCTGCCTGTGATTTGCTGCTTGCAGTTTTTACACTTTTGCGAGATTTGCTTCAGATTTTGACTCTTTCTTCTTTCCCTTGAATTTTGGACAGTCTACTTTCCAGTGCCCAATCTCTTTGCAGAATGCGCACTGATTTTTCTTGAGATCCCTGAAGCCCGGCCTGGACTTTGATCTTCCCCTAATCTCCTTTCCTTCCTTGATGAATCTCTACCTCTTACTTTCAATGCCTCTGCTGATGAACTTGTCTGAGAGGGATATCTTTCATTCTTCCTTGTTTCATAACTAATCAATGAAGATGACACCTCATCATAATCCAAGCTCTGCCTTCCATTAATGAAGGTCAGTGTGAATGTCTCGTACTCCTCTGCAGGTAGTGAATTCAGAAAGATAACCGCCTTATCTTCCTCTTCTAGCTTGACATCAAAATCAGCAGATCTGTAAGAAGCTTCGTATATCGGTTGATGTGCTCATTGACTGTGCTCCCCTTCTGCATCCTGAACTGATATAGCTTACTCTTAAGCTGCAACCTAGACTCTACACTCTTCTTCAGGTACTTCTTTTCAAGGGTTTGTCACAGTTTCTTCGCTGACGTCTCATGTTGCACAAGGTATTTTATGTCTTGTGACAAGCATGAACGTATCAAGCCACATGCCGATCTATTCATCTTCGCCCATTCTTCATCAGTGGTAGTGTTCTTCTTCCTCTCCAATAGGAGAGTGTCCTTGAGATTTGATGCATTCAGTGCATCCAAACCTCACGTCTCCACATACCGAAATTGTTAGTCCCATTAAACTTAACAACTTCAATCCTTGGGTGATTGTTCATTGTCTTAACAGATGCAGTTTCTTCTGCCATTGAGATCTTCTTTTGATTCTCTATTTATGCGGAAGAATAACCAAATTGAAATAAATCTCTACTCAGATAAAAATGGGATTTTTACCTGCCTCTTGAAACCCAGATCGAGTTTCTCACCGGATCTACTCCAAACACAGATTCAACGAGCCCTCCTTGCGTCCTCCTGAGATCGACATACGATCTCCTAGAACACCAATACCTCTGACCTGAGATCGACACACGATCTCCACCTGATCAGATCTGGAACCCTTCGAATCCTCAGAATCCCAAGCGTAACCTGGATGCTCTGATACCCACTTGTTGTGCGCACCGACAACAACCAACAGAGAATCACACAATCTTCAGCACAAAGAACAGCCCAAATCACATGAAGAACACACAATCCCAAACAACAGATCTAACGAGGTTCGGCCTCAATGCCTACGTCCTCGGGGCAATCAATGGAGAGAGTTTCAATTTAGGAAGATGATTACAATCGCTGTAGATCTCTCTGAATGCAAGAGTATCCACAGTTTTTTTCTCTTTCAAGGCACTAAACCCTAGAAAATTACATTTAGGGCTTAAATACACGGTTTCCCGAAACAGCAGTTTTCAGCCCAGACCCGACTGTCGGTCGACCGGTCGGTCGACCGACTTCCTCTTCCGGTCGACCCTCCGGTCGACCAGAAAACCCGAGAGCTGGGTTCCTGCAGACAGGGCCACTCCGGTCGACCGGGCGGTCGACCCAGAGAACCCGAGAGCTGGGGTTCCTGCAGACATAGGGTTGCGGTCGACCGGTCGGTCGACCGCTCAATTCCTGTGCACGTTGTGCACGTCGGTCGACCGGGCGGTCGACCGACCTCCTGTTTCTGCTGCTGTTTGCTATTTCCTGCCCGCTGTCCCTTTGCTTTCGTCGTAGACTCCTTTGGCAATCTTTGACAGCACCTGGCATGACATCAACTCCTCTACAATACTCTCTCCTCCAACAATAAGTGTGTGCGTTTGCTCACCTTAACTCACTCTCCCCTCTCTCTCTCTCTCGTGAGTGCGATACCCTAAGCCCCCCGCTCAGCTGCTCTCCATTTGCTCACCGCCACTCTCTCAACTATCTCTATAAAATTTGAAGAAAAACCTTTCATTTAGAGCTCTAGTCTCTTCTTATTATTGTCTAATTTCTTCGGTAACAATCTTAATCTCTAGGGTTTGTGATTCTACTTCAAAACTCGAATTGAAATTTTTGACCTTTTTTTCTTGATTCAATTGATTAGGGTTTAACCGAGAGATGTCAGATGACGAGGGAAAGGAGGAGAAGGCATTGGATCTCTCCTCTCCTAATGTCGTCATCAAGCACAAGAGCACGGCGGAGATCGCTAACAATATTAATCTCTCCCTTTTTTCCTTTAAATTTCATTCAAGATGGTAATTTTAAAATGGTTTTTCAGTTAGTTCTTTAGAATGCAAGCAGAAGGCTAAAATTATTGATAGCTGCAAGAAAGGAGATGCCTTTATTAGAAAGTGAGTGTATAGTTATATTTTAAATAGTTTTAAATAGATTGATTAATTTAAAAGTTTATCTACGTTATATCAATATCAAATTTTAGTAGTTGCTCACATCATACTTTTTGCATTAACATTTTGTTGAATTGTGATATGTGAAGGTTCTTGCTTTGTTGAAACAACAAATTAAGTTATTGAAATTATGTTATAAATTTTTAATGACATTTACTGGAGACCGATATTGTTATAGAAGTATGCTTATGTGTTTTGGTATGCTTAACAATTCCTTTTGTGCATAATAAATTTGTGTATTAATGAATAACTATATTTTTGGGATTTAGGCAAGCTGGGAGCATGACAAGAATGTTAAGAAGAAGGTTCGGGGGGTGTTGCCTTCCCAACTTGTGTTTCCATTAACAATACTGTATGTCACTATCAGTGGCATACGCAGGATTTTCACTAAGTGGGGGCGAAAACATTATGAACTAAAATAAAAATTTATAAAAAACAAACAATATTATATATTTTCAGTTTAATTAGGACTGCGACCATGGTAGCAGTCTTCAGAAGCGACCAAAGTCCTTAGAAAAGACTGTGACCATGACAGCAGTTCTGAGAAAAATACTGCGACCAGGTCGCGGTCTTCAGAAAAAGACTGCGACCTTGATCGCAGTCCTAAAAAAGACTGCGAATATGGCAGCAGTTCACAAATTATATAATCCTCTCAATCGAATCCAATTCCTCGTCGAATTCCTCGTCAATCACACCCTAATTCAATCTCTATAAGTAAATAGAGAAGGTTCTTGTGTTCACTTTTCGCACAAGGCCTTATAAATCTCAAAACCGGCCTCTGAACGACGGCGAGCCCCGCCAGCGCTGCCCCCCTCCCCCTCCTTCCCGGCGCCCTCCCCTTCCTCTCCCCGGTGCTCCCCTCCTTCTCCCCATCTCTTTTCAACCATTCCAACGAAACAGGGGGGAGTGAGGAGCTGGTGGGGAGGTCGGGGGGGGGGGGGGGGGGGGCACCGGCAAGAGGGTAGGAGGGGGCGGGGAGGTCTGGGGTTCGCCGACAAGAGGGGAGAAGGGAGGGGTTCGTCATCGGGGGAAGGTAGGGAGAGGAGGGGTAGCAGAAGCTGGAGGGATCGCCGGACGAGGAAGGAGAGGAGGAGGAAGAGAAAAAGAAGAAAAGATGTTTGGTCAATTTTTTTTTTTTTTTTAATCAAAAAGATGGTTTCCTCAGATTAAGGGTGCCTTTCTCATTTTTGGAAATGCAATATCCGCTCCAACCTTTCATTTCAAACTGCTCTGAAGTTGCCGGGCCCCACCGCGACAGTCATTGCAGTGTGAGACTCGTGGATTGTCGGTGGCCGACTCCTCTGCTGTCACCAGAAGCTGCCAAATAAAATCGACACGTGGCGGGCCTCATTGGACCACTGGTATCCCCTCCAGTCCTCCAGGTCCCGCGCATTCGAAACCGGAGATATAAACACATGGTTTAATTTTTCGCCCACTGCGTTCGAGAAACTGTCGGCAGCGAGCGAAGCGAGAGCGAACATAATCCGCCCGTTTCATTAAATAAAAGGAAAACAAACGCACGATGAGGATGGGTTGGGGATCGGGATCGGACGGCGGGTCCAGCGAGAGGTCGCCGGAGGCGATCGAGTGGGAGATGAGGCCCTGTGGGATGTTGGTTCAGAAGAGGAGTGAGAATCTTGATGCGCACGTGGCGGCGCCGGAAGTTCGCCTGCGGATCTCGTACGGCTCCAGTCGGTTCGAGATCTCGGTTCGGTCTCAGGCGACATTTGGTGAGTGTTCAGTTTCTCTCCGTTGTGATTTAGGGTCAGAGTTTTAGTTTCATTTTTTTTTGTTTTTTTATCTCTATCAACAAATTTGGAAA
>JAVJIF010007227.1:0-250360 GCA_038442645.1 Agave tequilana
TTGGGCTCATAACGGATCGGGTTTAGATTCGATAACCCGAACCCATAACTTTAAGTCAAATGGGTATCGGGTTTACGGGTTTATAGAGGTAATGGGTCTAACTAATAGGGGGTTTAAAGATTTCAACCAAACCCAATAGGGTTATTGGGTTCGGGTCCATACCCGAACCCAATAACAACAACACAGCAGCAGCAGCAGCAGGCAGCAGCGACAGCTGCTGCTGTCGCCCCCTAGCCGGCCACCGGCCGGGCTCGCCGGCGGCGCCCTCCGTGGCCCACGCCGGCGACAAGGGAAGGGAGAAAGAGACTGAAAGAGAAGACACTTTTGAAGAAGGGTTTCTTCTTTTTATTTTATCAAAAATTTTGTTTTGCAGCATCAAACCCCATTTCAAAACAGTGACTACAGCATCAAGCTTCCTCACCCCAAGCTTTGGCATGGAAGTTAATTCCCCAAAGAAGAAAACAAAAGGCACCGGAGAGGATCCAAAATTCCTGTTTTTAGCCTCCGAAGTCATCAAAAAATATATTGCTCCATTGCAAATTTAAAAGCAAAATTCTAGCAAAGGTTGCATCTTTTTGACAGGAACAAGTCAAAGGAAATGAGTGGCAATAAAAATTTATGCTTCAGGGTCTCAAAGAATGCACTGATTCAAAAATGGATGGGAAAAATAACTCACCTCAAAATGCAAGACAGTGCCGCCAGAGTGAGAGACAGAGAGAGAGAAATAGGAGAGATTGTTAGTGAGAGAGAGAAGATAGAGAGAGGAGAGAGAATTGAGAGAGAGAGGGAGAGGAGGTATTGAGATGGTGTGAGAGAAAGAGAGAGGTTGGGTTAAGTCGGTGGAGGACTTCTCTGGAAACCGCCAGAGAAAAGAAGAAGAGAAAGGAAAAAGAAAGGAAAAAAAAAAAAGAAAAGATTAAAATTAATATTTTAATATTATAATATTGGTCCGATATTTGACCGGCTCCGAATGGTGCCAAAAAATTACAGAAAATAGAGAAAAATCCTGAGACGTAATATGAAAACGATTTGTAGAAATTCTATCCGGTTTATAAATTAAAAATCTCAGAAGTTTGTCGCCGATACGGGCGACACCGTTTTGGCTGATTTTCGATAAATTCTGAAAAATCCCCAAAAATACCCCGAACGTAGCTAACATGATTCTAAGACACACAGTGAAAGCCGATTCTCAAAAATTCTATCGTTTGTGAAATAAAAATCGAAAGGCCGGTTATCGGTATCGGTCGACACCGACTACGGAGATTTCCCAAAATAATCCAGAAAATTTCAGAAAAATCCTGAAAAATCTCAAATATTAGGAAATGATTTTTGAAACTGAAATCAGGTCAATCGGAATACTACAGAGGTCAAATCAAATTTGTACGTACTATCGCGTACAGATACGGTGATACGTACACCGGGGATCAGGGTGTTACAGGAAGACTGAGGCGGGTCGCTGCGTCCTTTGCTGTTCGTACCCCATTTGCCTCTGGGGGCGGATGGCTCGAACTTTTTAGCCGACTTCTCAGCTATCTCAGCTTGTTCGACCAATTCCTTCCAAGTGTGGGCTTTGACAGCCCCCATGCGAACTTCTACTTGATCCAAGAAGTTGTGCCTGCATGTCTGTAAGAGCATGGGTAACGGCATCCCTGCTGGACACATCAAGGATAAGTTTCTGAACCGCTCAATATAGTCACGGACAGATTCGCCCTTCTTCTGCACGGTGGAGAGGAGCTTGTCCATGGTCACTTCAGTGTCCTCCTCATAGAAGCGAGAGAGGAACCGAGTTTCTAGGTCAATCCAGGAATTGATAGAACCTGGAGGGAGGCTTCGGAACCAGTCGAATGCCACGCCCTTTAGAGTGCCAATAAACAGCCTAGCCATGATGGCGTCGTTGCTTATGACATTACCAGTCTGAGACCGGAAATAGTAGATGTGCTGATTGGGCGAGCTCTTACCATCATACGTATGCAACGTTGGTGGTTTGAACTTTGGCGGATATGGCACCGAATCCCATTCCAGTGGGTAAGGACGGACTACCCCCACTTTCTTCAATTCATCCTTCTGAGCCAGGGATGAAATTTGAGCTTGAAGGCCTTTAAGGATTTCGGCATCCAGGGAAGAGCCTCCCTTAGATCTCTCCGTCTTGGGCGGATCATTGCTGAGATGTCCCTCCTCGTCATGATTACTCCCGGTATCATCATTCCGGTTGCTGAGGAGCTGAGCGAGCATCTGTTGAATATTGTCCAGGGTCTCTTGCTGAGTTCTAGAGGTCTGCTCCTGAGCTTCCAAACGCCGACGAAGGTCGTCATTGGCGTTATCGGTCATATTGACCGATGCTTTGTCCGTCTGTATAGAACTGACTGTTGCTGAAGAGGCATACCCGCTGTCTTCATCTTCTCCATCAGGTGATTGGGGTGATCTCCTGGGTGATGGCGGGATCAGGGCCGTCGAGAAAGAAGGTTGCTTGTAATTGTAGGGTATTGCCACCCTGGATCTGGTGTTTCAGAAAACACCTTCTTGTACCGAGACCTCGCCTAGGCCTGGATTATAATCTGGATCTGGAGAACTGTAAGAGGGACCATCAGATGTCTGACTCCCCTTGCGTCGCTCTCGGCCTCTTCCGGTCATATTGACGGAGGCGGAGATTGGATCTGGTGGGGCGCCCCTTCCGCGATGCCTCGTAGGAGCATGTGCGGACAACCGATCAAACACCGATTGCCAGTGCGGAGATACAGCCATGGTTGGATGTAGCCGGCAGCGGGTTTAATGGATTGTCACAAGTCGGCATCCTCTTTGACAACAGGGGAAAGTAATTCGGAGGGGCTCCGGCTTCCGCTTGCTTACCAGGAATTCTCGTAGGTCAGGCCCAACAGAGCCTGGATAACTTCGCAGAGAAGTTTTTTCGAAGTGTACATGGGACGATACTCCGTTCTTCTTATCCCTGCAAAGGGATTAGCACTGAATAGTGCTTCAGATCTAGATTCGCCAGCAGGTGCGAACTTAGTGCTTGATGAACTAGAGAGCGGAGCACGCCGAGGTGCTTTATCCGCTATTCCGCCGCGAAGGGGATTAGCCTTAGATGACTCTTTGGCCTTAGCCTCGCGGCCATGGATCCAATGAGTATGCTTTGGTATGGTGGCCTCGCTTGTGAAAGCGAGGCTGTCAGAAGGCTTTGCTGCCTTTGATTTGAGCGACGGTATGATCGCCGTCGGGACTTCATGATTGGCAGCATCGTTAGGGTAGATAGACATCTTACCCTTTTCTTCGCGGGAGAGGCGCAGTTTCGGCGTGACTACACCGGAAATCTCGGTTGGAGACTTGTGCTTGGGCTTCCATATCCGCCTTGACGGAAGATGCTTAGGTTCACGAGGAACCTGAATAGCCACACGCGGGGCTGTGGGGTGTTGGCAAAATTCTGCCTCTGGTTTCTGATTTGAAACCTTGGTCGTGAAGACCTTCCTGTGCTTCCGTGCTCGAAGCGTCAGGTCACCCCCAGAGAGGACTTCTTCAAATCTTCCTTGGTCGATCTGGATGACCAAGTTCTCAAGAGTGCAGGGCTCGGTCTGCGGCATGCTTCCTTGTTGCGCCAGAGCACCACAGCAGGTTTGCAGGGAACCTTTTCAGTCTCCGCAGAAACTTTCCTTGAAGATTTAGCCAGAGAAGCTCTGGCTGCACCGACTTTGTTGAATTCAGAGATAGACTCGAAGGTCTGATCGTCGCATTGCGACACTTGATTCTCAGCAGAGGAGAATACTTTCCCCAGCGGAGTCGCCATCTTGTTTTCCATTATGTTTGCAAAGGGGAAAACTTACAAAAAAAAGAGTTTGAGGAGCTAAATTACAAGTATTCTTAAAAAGATTACAAGTAGATCTCCTCAGAGATTCTGGGAAAATGTGCCGATAGGAGTCTGGTCAGCGCGCGACCACTTTGTCCCTTTGACGATGCGAGCGATAAGATTCCCTTCTCGCCTGGTTCCGAGAATCAGAGAATAGAGGATCGGTAGAACCCTCTTGCTACTTCTCAAAACCGCCTTCTTTGAGGAATTCCTTCTCGCCTGGTTCCGGAGATTCCTTGAGGAAAAGAGGTTGCTAGGGTATCACCACCCTAAAAAGAGAAGTATTTCTCTTGAAAGGTCTCTGAATTAGAGAACGCACGGTGCGTTATGAAGAAGTCCGATTCTCCTGATCAGCAGAGGATTGATTTAGGAGCAGAAGCCCACTTTGATTGATCGCCGATCTCTGGAAGCCTCCTCCCCTTGTGCCCCTGGCGGACTATTTATAGGGAGAGCAAGGGTATAGTCGTCCCCTTGAAGATATGAAAACAGATTGAACCGAATCTGTTTGAATCTGGAAAGTAGCCTTGCTGCGAGGCTAGGACAGCTTCTGCGGAGCTAGAAAATGGCAAGTCGGTTGATCTTTCCGATTTGTTTCGATCCTTTCCATATCGTTGGAGGATTTTCTCTGATCCTCTTACTCGTTTCAAGAGAGTCAGAGATTGCGACAATCACCTGCCATATTTGAATCCTAATTGGATTTGATCAGATTGGATCCGATCTCATCAGGAGATTTGATTGGTCAAAGGTTGACAACGGAGTTGCCCGCTTTGAAGCTCATAGCGGAGCTAGAGGCAACTCTTGGCGATGTCCGAAAAGAGGCTTTTCGGCGAAGCTATCAGTTAGCTTCCTGGCGATGCTCTGGATGATGCTAGCCTCTCAAAAGAGGCTATCTCCTTGGGCTAATGTAATGCTAAATGCTAGCATCTTAGACCTGCTGAGGTCTGTTTAGAAACAATCCGGGTTCACTGTTCTGCTTGCTGGATCAGTGGAGTCCGAGCTGCTTCCTTGTCCCTTGGAGGTGGGTGGAAACTGGTCTTCAGCTTGTCTGTCCCTTGTCTTTTGTAAATGTCAACAAGTTTAGACATCGTTCGGACCAATGAGAATCTTGTCTTTTTTAAGTGTCAACAGCAGTTGTTTCTGTTTGCACTGTAGTCTTATGCGACCTTGGTCGCAGTGTCGTCTCTGGTCCAAGTTGTTTTGTTTGCAATGCATGACTGCGACCAAAGGTCGTAGTTTATTAAAAAACAAATATGCTTTTTATTTATGTCCACGCATTTATCTCCAGGCATGTGAAAATGATACAAAACGATCTCTTATACAGTAAGATTGAGTGTTACAATATAGCAGTACAAAGAAAACTAAACATCAAAAAGAGCCATTGTTGACTAAGAGCAGTGGTGTTATTGAGGTCTTTTTATTTATGTCCAGGCATTTATCTCCAGGCATGTGAAAATGATACAAAAAACGATCTCTTATACAATAAGATTGAGTGTTACAATATAGCAGTACAAAGAAGATTAAACATCAAAAGAGCCCTTGTTGAATAAGAGCAGTGGTGTTATTGAGGTCCCCGTGTATTAAAAAACTGTGGACGTCGAGAACCATGACTTCTTCCCTTGTGGACGAACATCGATCAAGTTCACCGGCCAAAATATACTCCCAGAGGCCCAGCGAACCTGAAAAGGACAATCAAGCTCTGGGTCGTCTTCGTGCATAGGGTCATCTTCATCCATGGAGGCAGGCCCCTGTTAGAGACTCTGAAGAAGGCGGAAATTCTCAGAGCAATTGCTCTCAAATGAAAACAGTCTAATTATGGGCTGTTAAAGGGAGAGTGTGAGCCCTATTTATAGCCAGCCCATAATAACCATAATTAATGGTTCATTAATCAGAACCGTCGGCCTTAATGGACAACAGCTTCGGGAAACAACGAATGGTGCGGGTTCGTCACGTAGACTTGACGTTAAAAAGATCTCATAAAATCTTTATGACAGGTCGCGTCTCACGGAGTGACTCCAAGTCGCATCAAAACAACACTTAATAAAACAACAACACGGCGACCTTGGTCGCAGTTGCTGGCGGCAGTCTTAAACCAAAACAGCAGTGTCGACCTTGGTCGCTATGCATGTTAATCTAAAGGAAAACACTTACTTAACGTACTGCGACCAAAGTCGCAGTCCATGTAATGCAACCTTAGATTGCAGTTGCTGGCCATCTTTATCAATAACAACACTGCGACCTTGGTCGCATTTAACCATGTACACTGCGATCAAAGTCTTTGACTAAGGTCGCAGTTTAAATGTACAATGCGACCAAAGACTCTGACTACATTATATATAAAAAAATAAACTATAAAGTAGAATTTTATCGCAGGCTGAAAAGATTGATCTGAAAAGATTTTATATTTTCAAAAAATTTTATCCCAGGCTAAAAAGGAGAAACTAGATCTTACAAAAAAGAGGTAAAGAAATAAGGCGAAAAGTAATTTATATCCTATAAAGAGCGGCAAAATAAAAGGGGAGAAAAATAATAATAAACAATAACGAAAAGTTATCATAAGGGGTATTTGGTAATTTAACTTCTCCCTAAAAGCGGGCCGCAAGTCAGTGAGGTGACAAATCGAGCCACGTCACCGCAGGCTGAGAGAGTACTCTCAGCCCGCGGGCTGATATACATTTTTCTCATATATATATATATATATATATATATATATAATATATATATATATATATATATATATATATATATATATATATATATATATATAATATATATATATAATGAGATAGACTTGTATCCTTTCAAAAGGATTTGATCTCGAATCCTTCCCACTCAAATTCAACCCTCCAACATTTGAATACAAGATCCACTCCGTTGAAATTGATCTATACTATTTCAAGTATCTATAAACCAAAAATCAAGTGTTTTAAATACTTTTTGCCCATCCATCAAGTAGGGGAAAAACGGACGGCCTAAATACCCCCCCAAAAAAAAAAAAAAAATCAGTAGGATTGATGGGTAAGTTTTCTTTTTATTTTTGATTAATTTTTAAAAATCCAGTTGTAGTGATGTTTCTCTCTATTCTTTCTTTCTTTCTTTTTAGTAACAACTCCAAACTCCAAACACCCCTCCCTCCCCACCCCAAAAGCCCCTTCACTTATTGGAGATGAAGAGAATTGAATTCACAACCTTTCAACCAGAACATTTAGTTGGCAAAACATAAATAATTAGAGAGAAGTAATCTCTCCAGATTTTTTTAAAGGAAAAAAAGAGAAATTCTCTCTAGAATTTTATTAGAATCAAAACAAACTGCTTGAAATTTTTCATAAGAGGCTTTACATTGGTTCTCCCATACAAAGAAATCCTAAAACTAATCAAATTAGAAATAAAAATCATAAAATAACTCAAACTCGACTAAATCACTCCTAGTTTGTCTGAAACTCTAAAAAAAAAAAACAAGCAAAAAAAAAATAAAATAAGATACTGAAATAATAATAATAATAATAGAAACTCAAAGGTCCCAATAGGAAAGGGAAACTAAAAGAATTTCGCTACTATTCAGGACAATTCAGAAATTTATGAAAATGATCTGAAATTTACAGATCGTTCTCGAAAGAATTTGCAATATTATCCCAGAAACTAAAAACGATCATAACTTTCACATACGAGCTCTGTTTTCTGCGTTTCATGATGCGTTGAAATTGTCTTTCAATCTTCTTGATTATGAAGCTGAAAAGCTGATGTTTTGTACACACACACACACACACCCCCCCCCCCCCCCCCCCCCCCCCCCCCCGCCGCAAAACCAAATTTGTCACACTATACAGTAATAGATAAGTTTGAAGCTTTTCTGTTTGCGGTAAAAAAAGAAATTCTACATAAATGGAAAAATATAAGGATGTACATTCCCTCTCAGCAAAAAGAAGAAAAAAGAAAAAGAAAGACAAGTACACAAGCGACAGGGCCGAAATTACAAATAAAAATGCCTTTTTGCTCTAGTTAATCAATTTGCCTTTGCTTCTCTCACTTTGAGATCAGCGGCAGCTGTCACTATCCGAGTAACGTCGGACTTTGTGGTCCAATTGTTGACTTGTTTTTGACCCTGACCGCACTCGTGTTCAGTTAATGGCCAAGACACGAAGGGACATGTGGGCCCATTTTCTAAACTTGTAGGAGTATCAACATAACAACAGCCTTCTACCAAATGATTCTATTACATTAAAAAATTAACAAAAACCTAAATTGCCTGCGAGTATCTATTGTGTCTACAAATATTTCGACGTTTTAATTTTTGTGCTCCAATTTCAATTCCAAGCAGCAGAGACAGCAGGACTAGCTCCACAGTGCTCCCTCATCCAACTCTGTCAAATCCAGCAGCCCATCCCACAATTCCACCGTCTCTTCCTTCCCTTCATCTTCTTGCTGTACTTTTTGCTGCTCGTGCTCTTCTTCTTGTTGCTGCTGCTGCGGGTACGCGAAATTGAGCTTCGCGCGGGCTCCCCTGAACTCAATGGCCGCTCGGTCGTAGGCCCTCGCTGCGTCCTCCGCCGTCTCAAACGTCCCCAGCCACTTCCTCACCGCTTTCCTCGGGTCCCAAATCTCCGCCGCCCATTCCCCCATGGCCGCTGCCTCACGCCTCTGTACTTATTCTTATTCTTCTTCCTCTTCTTTCGCCCCTCTTGCTCTGCTCCTCCCTTGGCCGCGGCAGCCCGCATGGTGGACGATCCTTTTCCTGTCGCTGGCTCGAACAGTTCGCATCCGATGCAGCCCTCAATGCCGCACTGCCGGCAAGTTTCTGTGCCGGGGATGTCCGTGAAGATCATGGAGGCGGAGGGGGAGGAGGAGGAGGAGTCCGCGGCGGCGCCGGAGATGACGCGGGTGAGCGCGGAGACGATGATCGAGTTTTCTTGCTCGGGGGTGAGGCGCCGCGAGAGCAGAGTCGAGGGCATCGGCGTCTCGATTCGGGTCTCTTGGTTTTGGTTCTGCTGTTGTTGTTTGGTGATGAACCGTTGAAGAGTTTTTTGTGTCGAGTTTGAGTGGGCGGCGTGTATATATAGAGTGGGTGGGGGGACGCGGACTTCAAACGGGAATTTGTTCTAGAAGGAGTGGACTGGATAATGGTCCACGGTGAGACTGTAGTAAATCGGGAGCGGTTGATGAGCTGGCAAGTCGGAAGGGCCCACACGTGTGGCGCTGACAACATTGCTGAGGTCAGCGTCGGGTCTCTGGACGATTAAAAAGTCAAATCACAGTTGTATTCTTGTTAAATCACAGTTGTTAGCGAGCAGCTGAGACTGTTCCATCCATCGCGACACGTGTTCAGTGGCAAGAATACAAGCCCACTTCTAAGAACCTATTCCGAAGTCTCCATCACCTACTCAGAAGTAAAAGATCCTCTAAATTTAAACTTGCAAGGGAATCACAAACAAATACCAGTACGCAATATAAGAAGAACAAAAGCCTCATAAGTAGATAAATTGGTTACTTGAAGGCACATTTAAAAAGTGAATCAAGCTTATAATTAACTTTCATGTCCAATGTTCTATAATATTATAGACACAAATAACTATAACAAAATCTTACCTGTTTATTAGTAGTGTTTGGCTATAAATTTACGAACTAGCTAGCAAGTGGAGTGATATAAGAAGAATAAATAAAAAAAAAAAAGAGGGAAATAAGGGCATGAATAGCACCAAGATTTGCTTGATAAATTTCTTATCAACAATTATTTGGGTGCTAGAGGAATCAAACTCTCCTAACAATATTGCAATTTGGTAAATAGAAAAAATGTATATATCATCAAGAAAAAGAAATGCTCACTTGTATAAAACATTTGTTGCAAATTTCCAAAGATTCCAAACAACCTAAAGACTTTGGAAAATATTTCATGAATTGTTTGATATTTGCAACATTCAGTGAAAACATAATGGATTATAGTTGTTGTTACAAATCAGCGTTCTGATACCAATTGTTATTCCAATGATCGACGTTTGCGGAACTTGACAATATGATGATACTTGCAAAAAGAAAACTGTTGTAAAACAAACTAGCAATACTTAGGAAAAGAGTAAAAAGAAAAAATAAAAGGATTTACCGTGATTCGGCCCAAAAGTTAGCTTACGTCCATTGAGAGAGAACTTGAGAGAGCTTTATTAATAAAGTTGATACAAAGAGATCTAATCTTCCTCTTGATCCCAAAAGAGTATTCACTTTCCCTGAATCTAGACCTAAATTCCAAGAGTATACCTTCTCTCTATGCACATTCACCTTGATTTTATCTTTCTTGGCTTCTTCTGATCTCTTTTGCTTGAGACCAATTTACAAATGCTGGGTTACAACTTTTATTTATAGGTTTTTATAATAGATCTCTTATTTGGAATATGAGATGATCTTGGTCATTGGATACTTAAAGAATCTTGATCAATCTTATTAGAGTTGATCTTCTTGATCTCAAAGAATTTTAAATCTTTCAATCTTTAGAAACAAACATTCATTGAATAGAATCTGAATCTTATCCGTACTACTCCAAAAAAGAAAACTCGTAAGCGCCTGAAAAGAAAACTACTTCACCTTGATTTGCTTCTTCTGCTTCAAGTCATCATCTTCTCCAACTCAATTGAATTTTCTTGGACCATCATCTCTTTTGAAAATAAGGCAAAATCCTAACAATCTTCACCTTGACCTACTTTTCAAGCCTTTAGTAAAACACCTTAAGATTTTAGATTACTACCTTAATTCTTTCCTTACTTGCAACCATACCGTGAAGCCTATAACTCTTACCTCCTCTCCTCGGAGCTTTTGGCGGATTTACCGCCATGGCTTGGGCCATCTCGGGTCTTACCTAAATGCACTCTTTCTTCTTCTTGCAACACTTTGACCCGGTTCAAATCCCATTGTAATTTTTCTTGAAACTCCACCTCGCGATGAGCTCATTTTCAAGCTTATCCCTAAAACTTCACCTCAAACTGAGTTTTCTTTCTTCAACTTGTATAACCCTTCACACTTCTCTCCTTCCAGAATTACCCTGTCTCCTTGGCTAACTGCGATGACGCCTTGTTGCATTTAAATCCGGCATTCTTCTTCGTCGAGTACCTTTATGGATACTATATTGTATTGTGCCTTCAGGACATACCGGGCTGCCTCTAGAGCATATATCATCTCATTTCTTTCTATAACTTTGACTGTCCAGTGCCAATGACCTCGCAAGCCGAAACAACCACCATTTTGACAATTCCTTTCTCCTTTGTAACTATGGAGTTGCTAAACAACTCCTTCTAGGAACATACATGAACCGTACTACATGAATCAAATATCCAACTTTTACCTTAAGAAGTGTTGTCTTCAATATAAGAAGCTAATTATTCGGTGTTAACACCGTTTACTACGTCTGCCTCCACAGCTTGCCCCTTCTTTTTCAGTCACTCTTACCGATGTTTGCAATTATTCTTCCAATGTCGTCCCTGTGACAAAAGTGACATGCCTTTGATTAGCCCGAACTTTTCTTTCCTTCTTCTCTTTCTTTCCTTCCCGTGACCACCAAACTTGATCCTTCTTGCTCTTTTTGATTTAGTATTTTCCTGATCTCATTAGATAAGAGAGTTGACGTGACCTCCTCCAAGATGAGAGTTTCTTTAACGTAGAGCATGGTGGTGACGATATAATTGTATGAATGTGGGAGCAAACTGAGAAGAATCAAGGTTTTATCCTCCTCGTCGATCTAGACATCAATAGCTAGAAGCTCGCTTATGACCTTATTGAAGAAGTCTAGATGCTCCAACACTATTGACCCTTCCTTCATGCATAGCCTATATAGTTGTTTCTTGAGATACAACTTGTTGGAGAGGCTTTTCGTCATATACAATGTCTCTAACATTGACCACAATCCTGTAACTGTTTCTTCATCCATCACGTTATACATAACCTCGTCTGTGAGACATAGTTGGATCGTGCTTGCCGACTTTAGATCCATCTTCTACCAATCCTCATTCGACGTACCTATAAGTTTTGCTGACTTTTCTTGCAAGGTCTTGTGAATGAAAGTACACCTAGAGGGGGGGTGAATAGGTGTACGGCTAATCTAATGAACTAAATGCGAAAATTAAAAACTTAATTGCAACAACACTTAATGCAACTAACGAGTGTAGCCGCCCCGGTGAAGGGCTCTGGACTAACTCCTCTTGATTCCTCTGAATAAGAGTTGAGGCGCTATATGAAGCTCTCGTGTTAAGCACAAGTGAGGCACACACAAACAAGCCAAGCATAGAATGAGCAATATGAAATGATGCAAGGTACAAAAGTAAAGAGAGAGAGTTAAGAGTCAATGGATCAAACACAAACAACGAGATTTGTATCGAGGTTCGAGCCACTGATCTACGTCCCCGCCTTCATACAGAAGGATTTCCAATTCACTAACTTGTCCACACAGGACTCCCACACAGGGAACCTCCACTGAGGATTTGGGGCAAATACAACCGGGAGTACACAACTCCTCTCTCAACCAATACAACCTCTCACTAGAGGCAACACAAACATCACCTCACACAAGAGGGGTAGGCACTTAGCCAATACAAAATAATCACCTCACACTTGAGGGATTCCAACACCAACTCCACCTCTCACTAGAGGAGCCAAACACAAATCTCCACCTCTCACTAGAGGGAGCCAACCACCACTCCACAATCAACCTCTAAAGAGGGATACCACAAATAAGGAGGGTTTACAACTAGGTGGTCTATCTCAACCACAAACAAATCTTTTCCACAAAACAAAGATCCTAAATAGATAGGATAGAAGATATAACTCAAGTGTGGAAAACAAAGAGTTTAGAAATCAAAAACTCAAAGAAAATGCTTGGGAAAAAAACTAGAATAAGTTTGAAATGAAGATCAAAAGCAATATCCCAAATATCCAATTTTCTTTGATTTTTCCAACCCTTTAAAACAAATAAAGATAAATCCCTTTTGGCTCTAAAAACACTTTTGAAAACTTGTATAAAACACTTGTAGATAGGAGAATTTTTGCCCTTTAAAATCTTAACCAAAACAACCTACAAATGGGGTATATATAACCCCTAACAAAAACTAGCCGTTGGGGCAATTTTTCAGCCCAGACGGCTGTCGGTCGACCGGCCCGGTTGACCGCCAACGGTCAAAAATCCGACCGTTAGAGTCTCGGTCGATCGGCCCGGTCGACCGCAGCCTGGAACAGAGAGCAGAGCTCTCTGCCGGTCGACCGGGGCTTTCCAGAGAGCAGAAGCTCTCTGGCGGTCGACCGACCCGGTCGACCGGCCCTCCAGCCAGAGCTGGCGTGCACGGCTGTGCACGTCGGTCGACCGACTCGGTCGACCGACTCCTAGCGCGGTCGACCGACCCGGTCGACCGGCAGAAGCCAGGACAGGACTAAAAATTTGGGTTTTTAAATACAAAATAAATCCCATAAAATCTCTAAAAATCCACAAAAATAGTTTTAGCATAATACTTTGATATACAAACATGTGTGAAAAAATTCAACACATATTTCAAACAATTTGAACCATTTTTGTGTTATGGAAATTTTGCCGAAAACCAAAATCCGTATTTTCCAAAACTAGGATTTTTGAATTGAAAATTCGTTTTGTCAAAACTCATTCAAATACAAAAACATGATACTTAAACAACTTTTAGGCATGTTGTATATGGATATAATCCAATATACATGAAATAGATATATATCAATGTTTTTGACTTTAAATTCAAAAATACGTTTTGTTAAAACACAAAACTCTAAACACATGAATAGGCATATCAAAATAAGTTTGTCTAAGATATGAAACATACATGTATATAGAACATATCTAATATACATTTAAACAATGTAAACTTGTTTTGATACTTAACTATTCATGAAAACCAAGATCGGTTAAACCAAAACCGAAAACCAAAACATGAAACTTTAAACAAGTGTGTGTGTTGTGAACTTGAACATACCACACTATCTAATCTTTACAAATGGATCTAAACTAAACTAAACTATGTACCGAGATCTTCTTGTAGAGCGTCGTCTCCAAGTCGACTCGATCCAAACCGTGATCCACCGAGCTTGACTCCAACGGGTGCTATATTGAACTTGATGCTCGGGCTCTTGAATCACCATGTGAAAAGCTCCAAAACACCTTTGTTGAAGCTAATCACCTACTAATATCTTGGTTAGAGATCTGAAACTAAACATCACAAGATTATTAGTAAACATAACTACATGAGTTAATCATCATCAAAACTAGAGTGGAAGGCCTCTGGGCCAACAGTGAAGACCTGTTGCACCAGCAGCGTCTTCACCCTCTTTTGCCATAAATCACTCCTAGTTTGTCTCAAACTCCAATAAAAAAAAGAAGCAAAATAAAATAAAATAAGAAACTGAAAATAATAATAATAATAGAAACTCAAAGGTCCCAATAGAAAGGGAAACTAAAAGAATTTCGCTACTAATCAGGACAATTCAAAAATTTATGGAAATGATCTGGAATTTACAGATCGTTCTCTGAAGAATTTGCAATATTATCCCAGAAACTAAAAACGATCATAACTTTCATATACGAGCTCTGTTTTCTGCGTTTCATGATGCGTTGAAATTGTCTTTCAATCTTTTGATTATGAAGCTGAAAAGTTGATGTTTTGTACTATAAAAATGATCAAATTTACTGACTCGTCCTTCATCAAATGCACATCATGTAGCTCACACAGGAGGTAGAATTTTCTATAGATTATTCATTCCTATTGGGTGGGGCCTATCCTTTTAGTAATGAAAAATAACAGGCTAATTCTTCTTCTTTTTTTCCTGTATAATCAATTGACCGTAACCACCCCCCATTTGTCACACTATACAGTAATAGATAAGTTTGGAGCTTTTCTGTTTGCAGCAAAAAAGAAATTCTACATAAATGGAAACTATAAGGATGTACATTCCCTCTCAGCAAAAAGAAGAAAAAAGAAAAAGGAGACAAGTATACAAGCGACAGGGCCGAAATTACAAATAAAAATGCCTTTTTGCACTAGTTAATCAATTTGTCTTCGCCTTTCCTCAGTTTGAGATCGGCGACAGCTGTCACTATCCGAGTAACGTCGGACTTTATGGTCAAATTGTTGACTTGTTTTTGACCCTGACCCCACTCGTGTTCAGTTAATGGCCCAGACACGAAGGGACATGTGGGCCCACTTTCCAAACTTATAGGAGTATCAAACATGACACCAGCCCTCTACCAAATGATTGTATTACATTAAAAAATTAACAAAAACCTAAATTGTCTGCGAGTATCTATTGTGTCTACAAATATTTCGACGTTTTAATTTTTGTGCTCCAATTTCAATTCCAAGCAGCAGAGACAGCAGGACTAGCTCCACAGTGCTCCCTCATCCAACTCTGTCAAATCCTGCAGCCCATCCCACAATTCCGCTCTCTCCCCCTTCCCTTCATCTTCTTGCTGTACTTTCTGCTGTTGTTGCTGCTGCTGCTCTGGGTACGCGAAATTGAGCTTCGCGCGGGCTCCCCTGAACTCAATGGCCGCTCGGTCGTAGGCCCTCGCTGCGTCCTCCGCCGTCTCAAACGTCCCCAGCCACTTCCTCACCGCTTTCCTCGGGTCCCGAATCTCCGCCGCCCATTTCCCCCATGGCCGCTGCCTCACGCCTCTGTACTTATTCTTGTTCTTCTTCCTCTTCTTTCGCCCCTCTTGCTCTGCTCCTCCCGTGGCCGCGGCAGCCCGCACGGTGGACGATCCTGTTTCTGTCGCTGGCTCGAACAGTTCGCATCCGATGCAGCCCTCAATGCCGCACTGCCGGCAAGTTTCTGTGCCGGGGATGTCCGTGAAGATCATGGAGGCGGAGGGGGAGGAGGAGGAGGAGTCCGCGGCGGCGCCGGAGATGACGCGGGTGAGCGCGGAGACGATGATCGAGTTTTCTTGCTCGGGGGTGAGGCGCTGCGAGAGCAGAGTCGAGGGCATCGGCGTCTCGATTCGGGTCTCTTGGTTTTGGTTCTGCTGTTGTTGTTTGGTGATGAACCGTTGAAGAGTTTTTTGTGTCGAGTTTGAGTGGGCGGCGTGTATATATATAGAGTGGGTGGGGGGACGCGGACTTCAAACGGGAGTTTATTCCAGAAGGAGTGGACTGGATGATGGTCCACGGTGAGATCGTAGCAAATCGAGAGGCGTTGATGAGCTGGCAAGTCGGAAGGGGTCCACACGTGTGGCGCTGACAACATTGCTGAGGTCAGCATCGGGTCTCTGGACGATGAAAAAGTCCAATCACAGTTGTATTCTCGTTAAATCACAATTGTTAGCGAGCAGTTGAGACTGTTCCATCCATCGCGACACGTGTTCAACGGTAAGTCTGTTTGGTTGCCGTAACTGGCCGTAATTCGTAGTTGTAATGGTAAAGTCTTTTACAATTGTAAATGAGTTACATTTATGTAAATTTACGGTGTTTGGTTGGTAATATAAAATTGTAAAGTGGAAAAGTGTATTGTACTTTACGGTGTTGGTTGTCGTAATGTATAAGTCGTAAGTGAAAAAGTTGACCACAAAATTAATTATTTGGTGATTTTACAAGTTTTAATACTGCAAATAAATATTAAAAAAGTTAAATATTAAAAATTTTTAATATTAATATAAAAAAATATACAAATTTGTATGACCACAAAATAACTGTAACTGGGCTGTAAGTGAGTGGTAACTGGGTTGCAAGTGAGTATTAGTTAAGTTACGTAAGTCTTTTACGAATTACGGTCCAAACAAACGCCGTAGTTGTAACTGGGTAGTAAGTCATTTACGAATTACGGAGTTTTACGCGAAACAAACGGCCCCTTAAGTAGAGAAGCCCGCTTTCGGGAACTTATTCTGAAGTCTCCATCACCTATTCAAAAGTAAAAGATCCTCTAAATTTAAACTTGCAAAGGAATCACAAACAAAAACCAGTAAGCAATATAAGAAGAACAAAAGCCTCATAAGTTGATAAATTGGTTAATTGAAGACACATTTAAAAAGTGAATCATGCTTATAATTAACTTTCATGTCCAATGATCTATAGTATTATAGACACAAATAACTATAACAAAATCTTACCTGTTAATTAGTATTGTTTGGTTATAAATTTTACGAACTAGCTAGCAAGAGGAGTGATATAAGAAGAATAAAAAAAAGAGGGAAATAAGGGCATGAACAGCACCAAGATTTGCTCGATAAATTTCTTATCAACAATTATTTGGGTGCTATAGGAATCAAACTCTCCTAACAATATTGAAATTAGGTAAAAAAAAAATGTATATATCATCAAGAAAGAGAAATGCTCACTTGTATAAAACATTTGTTGCAAATTTCCAAAGATTCCACACAACCTAAAGACTTTGGAAGATATTTCATGAATTGTTTGATATTTGCAACATTCAATGAAAACATAATGGATTATAGTTGTTGTTACAAATCAGCGCTCTGATACCAATTGTTATTCCTGTGATCCACGTTTGCGGAACTTGACAATATGATGATACTTGCAAAAAGAAAACTGTTGTAAAACAAACTAGCAATACTTAGGAAAAGAGTAAAAAGAAAAAAAATAAAAGGATTTACCGTGATTCGGCCCAAAAATTTGCTTACGTCCATTGAGAGAGAACTTGAGAGAGCTTTATTAATAAAGTTGATACAAAGAGATCTAATCTTCCTCTTGATCCCAAAAGAGTATTCACCTTCCCTTGAATCTAGACCTAAATTTCAAGAGTATGTTGGGTTTCTGCTTAACAGGAATCAATCTGACAACTATTCAAGATCACTGGAATATCAACAATCTAATTGGCCAGGTCGGCAAATATCAGGTGGGATGTTTTCCGTTCAATAGAACGTTCCTTAATTTAAGAACCACCTTTCAATTTCCTTCCTTGGTTAGACACCATTAGACTGAATCTAAATCAGTCTCGATATACTGAATATCAGTATATCCCTGTATAAAGAAATTAATTCACTTATACAGTATTTGGAGTGAGGTATGCTTACAGCGAATCTCCTTAAGACAATTACGTCCCCCGCACTGGTGCTAACGGGTTACTGGACGCTGGTCTCCCAAGATACAACACTCCTTCACGGTATTTGGATAGCACTACCAAATCACCGTACGGTCGAACCGTAGTCAACCAGTACCTTCACAGGATCGTTGAAGCAGCGGGACAAAGACAAATTTCGGGAGAATATTTGCCTTTACTTTGGAGGAGCACCCACTGCAGAGGAAAAAGGAAGGTTGAAGAATATTCTTCTTCAGAAGTCCCAGATTCAGACAACAATTCTATTAAAAGAATCTGTTGAATTTTCTGAGCCCTCTTTCAGAATGAATTTATGTAGAATCTCTTGGAAGTCACTTCGGAAACTGAATCTCCCACTTCTCGTTGGAAGTTACTTCAGCACTTCACTGCCCAATTCAGAATGAAGAACTTCACTTCCAGTTCTGAACGAAGAACTTCACTTCCAGTTAGTTCTGAACGAAGAACTTCACTTCCGGTTCTGAACGAAGAATTTCACTTCCAGTTCTGAACGAAGAAGAACTTCACTTACAGTTTTGAACGAAGAACTTCACTTCCAGTTCTGAACGAAGAAGAACTTCACTTACAGTTCTGAATGAAGAAGAACTTCACTTTCAGTTATGGACGAAGAGCTTCACTTTCAGTTCTGGACGAAGAGCTTCACTTTCAGTCCTGGATGAAGAGCTTCACTTTCAGTTCTGAACTCAGAGAGAGAGAGAGAGAGAGAGAGAGAGAGATTTCCTTTGTTGTTGGTGTGTTTAGAATGAGAAACTGGAGCGCTATTTATAGCGCTCTAGGAGGGGCCAACGGGTCTGAATCCAACGAAAGGTTGCAACGGTTCGGTCTGAACCGTTGCAACGGTTCTACCCAACAGTCGCACCTGTTGGCTGTCCAACAGTTGCGATTGTTGGCTGTCCAACTGGAGCAGATTGGATCTGGATAGCGGGGCGGGTAGCGGGGCGGGTATGCTCGCAACCCATACCCGTGAGACCTGATTCAAAAAGAACCAGGCTGGGTAGGGAACCCGAACCCAGACCCAGACCCGGTCCCGAGCCCGGCCGGCCGCCGCCAGCGGCGGCGCGCTCACGCATGATAGGGCATGGTTCCCTCCCAATCGCGCGCGAAAACTCCAAGTACCCAAAGGGCACGCCCTTTGTTCTCAATTTTCTCTATTTAAAAACAACGAATTTCCATCCCATGGCCAATGTGGGACTAAATGCTTCTAGCTACCTTTAGTCTCATTTTGGCTTTGAATTAGGCAATCTTTAGACTTGAATATCTCATTCATTCGAAGTCGGAATTGACCATGTGAATATACCACGTTCATCCCCAATGGAAGGAGAACACACTCCAACCATCATCCAATTGATTCGATAAACGGATCTCGCCATAATTCAATCCAAAGATTCGCATTTATATTCTTCAATTCCAACAGAGTATACCTTCTCTCTACGCACATTCACCTTGCTTTTATCTTTCTTGGCTTCTTCTGATCTCTTTTGCTTGAGACCAATTTACAATGCTGGGTTACAACTTTTATTTATAGGTTTTTATAATAGAACTCTTATTTGGAATTTGAGATGATCTTGGTCATTGGATGCTTAAAGAATCTTAATCAATCTTATTAGAGTTGATCTTCTTAATCTCAAAGAATTCTAAATCTTTCAATCTTTAGAAACAAACATTCATTGAATAGAATCTGAATCTTATCCGTACTACTCCAGAAAAGAAAACTCGTAAGCGCCTGAAAAGAAAATTATTCCACCTTGATTTGCTTCTTCTGCTTCAAGTCATCATCTTCTCCAACTCAATTGAATTTTCTTTGACCATCATCTCTTTTTGAAAATAAGACAAAATCCTAACAATCTTCACCTTGACCTGCTTTTCAAGCCTTTAGTAAAACACCTTAAGATTTTGGATTACTACCTTAATTCTTTCCTTACTTGTTGAAAGTACACCTAGAGGGGGGGTGAATAGGTGTACCGCTAATCTAATAAACTAAATGCGAAAATTAAAAACTAATTGCAACTACACTTAGTGCAACCAACGAGTGTAACCGAATTCCCGGTGAAGGGCTCTGGACAAACTCCTCTTGATTCCTCTGAATAAGATTGAGGCGCTATATGAAGCTCTCGTGGTTAAGCACAAGTGAGTCACACACAAACAAGCCAAGCATATAATATATGAATGAGCAATATGAATAATGCAAGGTACAAATAAAGAGAGAGAGAGAGAGAGTTTAGAGTCAATGGATCAAACGCAAACAACAAGATGTGTTTCGAGGTTCGAGCACCGATCTCTACGTCCCCGCCTTCACCGAGAAGGATTTCCAATCCACTAACTTGTCCACCTAGGACTCCCACACAGGGAACCTCCACCGAGGATTTGGGGCAAATACAACCGGAGTACCGAACTCCTCTCTCAACCAATACAACCTCCACCGAGGCAACACAAACACCACCTCACACAAGAGGGGTAGGCCCTTAGCCAAACAATCACAATCCACCTCTTCACAAAGAGGGATACAAATCCAAACTCCACCTCACACTAGAGGGAGTACACCACAATCTCAACCTCTCACATAGAGGGAGCTAACCACAACCTCAACCTCTACCAAAGAGGGAGCTAACCACCACTCCAAATAACCACTACCCAAGAGGGATACAACAAATGAAGGAGGGTACAACAAAGTGGTATATCTCAACCACAAACCAATTTTCCCACAAATAAAAGATCCTATAGAATAGGATAGGAGATATAGCTCAAGTGTGGAAAATCAAGATGTTGGAAATCAAAAACTCAAAGAAAATGCTTGGGAAAACAAATAGAATAAGTTTGAAATGAAAATCAAAAGCAATATCCCAAATAGCCAATTTTCTTTGATTTTTCCAATCCTTTAAAACAATAAAAAGATAGATCTTTTGAAGCCCTAAAACACTTTTTGAAAACTTGTGTAAACACTTTAAGAAGTAGGAAAATTTTCTCTTGACAAACCTTAGTCAAAATCCCAAACAAATGGGGTTTATAAAGCCCCAATCAAAAACTAGCCGTTGGGCTGAAATGTCAGCCTTGGCGGCTGGTGATCGACCGCCCGGTCGACCGCCAACGGTCAAATTTTTGACCGTTGGAGGCTAGCAGTCGACCGCCCGATCGACCATCCCAATCTAGAGAGCAAATGCTCTCTGGCCGGTCGACCGCTCGGTCGACCGTCCACGCCTTACGGTCGACCGGTCGGTCGACCGCCCCCACCCGAGAGTGGGGTACTTGCAGTCGGTCGACCGCTCGGTCGACCGGCCCAAGTGGCAAGCCAGTGTGCACGTTTTGTGCACGTCAGTCGACCGGTCCGGTTGACCGACTCTGGGTCCGGTCGACCGTCCCGGTCGACCGCCAGAGCCTGGCAGAAGGCATTCTGGGACAGAATATCTGGGTTTGAAATATTCTAAAAAATCTCATAAAACTTCTAAAATTTCACAAAAATAGTTTTATCATAATATATTGAAATACAAACTTGTGTAAAAAATTTCAAACCAAATTTTAAACTTTTTGAAGCATTTTTGTGACTTACAAATTTTACCGAAAACCAAATAGTTGTATTTTTCAAAACTTTGTTTTTCAAATGGAAATCCGATTTTTTCAAAACTCATCCAAATACAAAAACATGATATTTAAACACTTTGAAGCATGTTGCATATGGACATAAGTCCAATATACATGAAACATATATATATCCATGTTTTTGACTTTAATTCCAAAAATATGTTTTGTTAAAATACCAAAACACCAAAACTCATGAATAGGCATATCAAAATAAGTTTGTCTAAGATATGAAGCATGCATGTATATAGAACATAGCTAATATATATTAAATCATGTAAACTTGTGTTGATATCTATCTATTCATGGAAATCAATATCGGTTAAAACAAAAAACCGAAAACCAATATCCAAAAACATAAAACGTGTGTGTGTTGTGAACTTGAGCATATCACACTATTCTAATCTTTACAAATGGATCTAACAACAAAACTAAACTAGGTACCGAGGTCTTCTTGACGAACTCCGTCTTCAAGTCGACTCGATCCAAATCGTGATCCACCGAGCTTGACTCTAATGAGTGCTATATATGATCTTGATGCTCGGGCTCTGGAATCACCATGTGAAAGGCTTCAAAACTCTTTTGTTGAAGCTAATCACCAACTAATATCTTGGTTAAAGATCTGAAACTAAACATCACAAGATTATTAGTAAACATAACTACATGAGTTAATCATCATCAAAACTAGAGTGGAAGGCCTCTGGGCCAACAATCTCTCCCTTTTTGATGATGACAAAACTCATGGAGTTATATATGCATGGATTAAAGTTAAGCTTCAAAGAAACTCCCCCTTAACTCATGCATAGCAATAAACAACAAAAATATGCAATGAATATTAAACATGAAAATGCATAGACATGCATAAAACAATGAATGTATAAAACATGTTCTTGATACCAATTTAAAGGTAACACTTTGTTACCAAATAAAACATGCTTTTGATACCAAAATAAATTATTTCTTCTTTTCATAAACATATTTTTTAAATAAAGCTTTTGATACCAATATAAAGTAATGCTCTTAATACCAATAAAATAAAAAAAACCTAATAAAAACAAACTCAAATACTTCTCCCCTTTTCTAAAAATATAAAACATGCATATAAACTCAAATATTTCTCCCCCTTTTGTCAATCATCAACAAAGGGGTCAAAGAAAACAATAAAAAAAATAATGTTCTCCCCTTTTTGTCTAAAACAAAAATGATGTCAATAAGGGGTGCAATCAAATATGATATCAATTAAAAATATGTCAATGTAGTGCATTTTGATACCAATTGAAAGTGAACATATAAAAATTTAAGAAATGCCTACCAATTGAAAGTAAATGAGGCATTGAAAAAAAAGTCTCAATCAAACATTTTTATATCAAAATGAAAACATATACCAATTGATAGTAAAAACAAAATCTTGATACCAATTGATAGTAAACAAATAAAATCTTGATACCAATTGAGGGTATTTTTCTTTATAAGTATATGATACCAAATTAAAATCAATATTAATTTTTCAATCATAAAGTATGGGAGTGAAAAACAAAACAATGGTAAACAAAATACCAATTGAAAGATGAAATACGAGTTTTCTCCCCCTTTATGAAATACCAAATAAAACGATGCATAAGTTTGTATTAGTATACCAATTGAAAACTAATCAATTGAAACATAATAGTCATTAAAAAAAACTTAACATAATCAAAATTTGTGCTAAAAAATATAGGGATATAGTAAGCACAAATAAAACATATATATGTATGAAAAATTAGATACCAATCGAAATTGATACTATTTGAAGTGTAAGCATACATATATAAAAAATATATGAGTATACAAGAAATGTCAATATTGATACCAATTGAAAAGATCCAATGATATCAATTGAAACAGTAATAAGATCAAGTGTATAACTCATATAACCTACCACCCATTTCATCACATGTTTAAAATGGATTTTCAATACGAAGCATATAAGGCATGGTCGCCCAACTAACGCCCGTGGAAGATAGGGGTTTTCTAAAATAGGTTTGAAAATATTGTATGTTTGAAAAACTCTTCCGAAATGAAGAATACGAACTAGTTATAAGAAAATTTTGAAAAACTAGTACGAAATCCTTCAAGTAAGGAATAAAAAAAAATATATTTCATGAAATATGAAAATCACTCAACAATTGACACTCAAAAGATATAAAGCTCATATATGACTCATGAAAACACAATCATGAGAAACATTTAAATGAAGTGAGTGTACAAGTGTAATGTGAAACACATAATCATGAAACTAGTCAATTAAGCTCAAAATTTCTTAAAACATGAAACACAAGAAAAACATCAAAACTAAATTTTCATTAAAAACAATTTATACTTCAAGGCATATGTACGTTTTGACAAAACAAGAAGTATACATACATATCCCTAAATACAATTGAGTCCGTAATAAGGATTTGCATGAAAAGCAAATGACTCAAGGGGTATACATGTATATCTTAAGGTTTTGACAAAATAGACATATACATGAAGTGAAAACACATGATCATAAAACATGTCTAAGATGGGGAATACAAGTTAAAATGCATGAATCATCAAAATTAGACTATACTAGTACATCTAATGGGTACAAATGAGCGTTTAAGCACAAACATATAATGGTCTATTTGTGACTCACTAGTTGTACTAAAATATATATCCTAGCTTTAATGAAAACTAACATTCAAACAAGTAACCAAAACATGGAGCATGGAAATCAAAACAAAAATCAACATGATAAACATAGATACGATCATTATGTAAATCCACATGCTATTAGAGTTATGATAAACATGATAACTAAACATATGCGAGAACACAAAAAAAAATGGTCCATATAAACATGGGTGATCTCAAATGCTATACATGCATGTCAATGGTCTAATGGTCATGGCATTTAACATACTAATCAAAACATGCTAAAACTCAATAATGTTAAAAGAATCTAAATATAAACGGGAGTTAGAGATTGATACCAAAACTGATGAAGGCACCTCTCTAGTTCTTCAAACCAAGGTGGTCCTCCCACCAAACTCCCCTTGAAAGTGATGCATTCAAATAGTCCTCATGAAGCTCGGAACGCATCCACCTCAAGGTATCGTCGCTCTCACGTCATGCGAGAGCCCACACCTACATCAAATACAATAGGGGTGGTCTTTGGTACCCATACTCTTTTGGGTCCATGGGGGTTAGTTCCTTTCCTAACCCAAACAAATTTAGTTGCTAAATTTACATCATGAACTCTATCATAGCAAAATTTAGCAAGGTGGCCCTTACGTCCACAATGTGTACATGTGTACACATGAGCATACAAAGTGTGATGGTTGTGACCGTGAGTAGCATGTGTATGCCGTGGAGGGTGTGCATGCAAAGATGGAACTTGTTTCTTTCGAAACAAAGATTCTAAACGTGTATGACTCAAAACACAATGGCTCAAAGTGGAGCCCAAACAATCAATATTCTTCTTTAGCATAGATATATCATTTTTTGATTAGAGAAGAAGTGTGGCATGCAATAGGTGAGCTAGATGGTGAAGCTACACTAGCATAGCAAACATGTGAATCTATATCATTTTGCAAAGATTCATTTTTCTTTAAACAAACTTCTAAATCTTTTGAAATAGAAACAATTTTCATTTTCAAAGAATCATTCTCTTTTACAGCAAAATCAAGTTTTGAAGACAAATTTTCATTTTTCTTCAAAATATCATTACAATCATTCTTATTTTTCAAAATATTGTTTTCATTTAGGGCAAGATCAAGCTTAGTCTTTAATGAATCTCTTTCATTAGAAATCTCAACCTTTTCTTGCAAAACCAACTCAAGTTTTGAAAACAAATCCTCTTTTTCTTTATTTAACTTACAAGTTTTCTTTTTCAAAACTTTATATTTTCAAGGAAATTCCCACAAACAATAGATAACTCTTCATTTAATGCATCGGCATCCATACTATCAAGATCATCAAATGAAGAGCTAGCACTATCTAGTTGAGTATCCGAATGTACCTCAAGGGAGTCATTCCCTTGGACCATGTAGCATCGTTGTTCGGATTCGTCTCCACTAGATTCATCCTCCGGTTGGATTGGCAATTGAAGCTTGGAGGAGGTCAATGTGTTTCACACTGCAAAGGCGGAATCACAGTTAGAAACAAGCATAAGATATTCTTTGTTAAGCGTGCTTCTAAGTGCCTCAAGGGCTTGTGCATTGGTCTCTATATGATTGCAATTATCAAGATAGCATTTCTTGGTAGCGGTAAGAAAAACATGCAAGCCTAGGGTTTTCAAATACATGGACATCCTAAATTTCCACATGTTAATGTTAGAGACATCAAACATGGGAGGTGACAAGCAATCCATGAGTGTGTGCAAACAATATACGTGTGCAAAAACAAATGATAGATTAGCTAACCAAGATCACACTCCTAAGTGGTTAAACTAAATATCAAGAGCGTAGGCTCTAATACCAATTGAAAGTACACCTAGAGGGGGGTGAATAGGTGTACCGCTAATCTAATGAACTAAATGCGAAAATTAAAAACTAATTGCAACTACACTTAGTACAACCAACGAGTGTAGCCGAATTCCCTGTGAAGGGCTCTGGACTAACTCCTCTTGATTCCTCTGAATAAGAGTTGAGGCACTATATGAAGCTCTCGTGGTTAAGCACAAGTAAGGCACACACAAACAAGCCAAGCATATAATATATGAATGAGCAATATGAATAATGCAAGGCACAAATAAAGAGAGAGAGAGTTTAGAGTCAATGGATCAAACGCAAACAACAAGATGTGTTTCGAGGTTCGAGCACCGAGCTCTACGTCCCTGCCTTCACCGAGAAGGATTTTCAATCCACTAACTTGTCCACCTAGGACTCCCACACAGGGAACCTCCACCGAGGATTTGGGGCAAATACAACCGGGAGTACCGAACTCCTCTCTCAACCAATACAACCTCCACCGAGGCAACACAAACACCACCTCACACAAGGGGTAGGCTCTTAGCCAAATAATCACAATCCACCTCTTCACAAAGAGGGATACAAATCCAAACTCCACCTCACACTAGAGGGAGTACACCACAATCTCAACCTCTCACATAGAGGGAGCTAACAACAACCTCAACCTCTACCAAAGAGGGAGCTAACCACCACTCCAAATCAACCTCTACCCAAGAGGGATACAACAAATGAAGGAGGGTACAACAAAGTGGTATATCTCAACCACAAACCAATTTTCCCACAAATAAAAGATCCTATAGAATAGGATAGGAGATATAGCTCAAGTGTGAAAAATCAAGATGTTGGAAATCAAAAACTCAAAGAAAATGCTTGGGAAAACAACTAGAATAAATTTGAAATGAAGATCAAAAGCAATATCCCAAATAGCCAATTTTCTTTGATTTTTCCAACCCTTTAAAACAATATAAAGATAGATCTTTTGAAGCCCTAAAACACTTTTTGAAAACTTGTGCAAACACTTTAAGAAGTAGGAAAATTTTCTCTTGAAAAACCTTAGTCAAAATCCCAAACAAATGGGGTTTATAAAGCCCCAATCAAAAACTAGTCGTTGGGCTGAAATGTCAGCCTTGGCGGCTGGCGGTCGACTGCCCGGTCGACCGCCAACGGTCAAATTTTTGACCGTTGGAGGCTAGCGGTCGACCGCCCGGTCGACCGTCCCAATCCAGAGAGCAAATGCTCTCTGGCCGGTCGACCGCTCGGTCGACCGGCCCAAGTGGCAAGCCAGCGTGCACGTTTTGTGCACGTCGGTCGACCGGTCCGGTCGACCGTCAGAGCCTGACAGAAGGCATTCTGGGACAAAAAATCTGGGTTTGAAATATTCTAAAAAATCTCATAAAACTTTTAAAATTTCACAAAAATAGTTTTATCATAATCATTGAAATACAAACTTGTGTGAAAAATTTCAACAAAAATTTCAAACTTTTTGAACCATTTTTGTGACTTACAAATTTTACCGAAAACCAAAAACCGTATTTTTCAAAACTTTATTTTTCAAATGGAAATTCGATTTTTTTCAAAACTCATCCAAATATAAAAACATGATATTTAAACACTTTGAAGCATGTTGCATATGGATATAAGTCCAATATACATGAAACATATATATATATATATATATATATATATATATATATATATATATATATATATATATATATATATATCCATGTTTTGACTTTAATTCCAAAAATATGTTTTGTTAAAATACCAAAACACCAAAACTCATGAATAGGCATATCAAAATAAGTTTGTCTAAGATATGAAGCATGCATGTATATAGAACATATCTAATATATATTAAACCATGTAAACTTGTTTTGATATCTATCTATTCATGGAAATCAATATCGGTTAAAACAAAAAACCGAAAACCAATATCCAAAAACATAAAACGTGTGTGTGTTGTGAACTTGAGCATATCACACTATTCTAATCTTTACAAATGGATCTAAATAACAAAACTAAACTAGGTACCGAGGTCTTCTTGACGAACTCCGTCTTCAAGTCGACTCGATGCAAATCGTGATCCACCGAGCTTGACTCCAACGAGTGCTATATATGATCTTGATGCTCGGGCTCTGAAATCACCATATGAAAGGCTTCAAAACTCCTTTGTTGAAGCTAATCACCAACTAATATCTTGGTTAAAGATTGAAACTTAACATCACAAGATTATTAGTAAACATAACTACATGAGTTAATCATCAACAAAACTAGAGTGGAAGGCCTCTGGGCCAACAGTAACTATACCGTGAAGCCTATAACTCTTACCTCCTCTCCTCGGAGCTTTTGGCGGATTTACCGCCATGGCTTGGGCTATCTCGGGTCTTACCTAAATGCACTCTTTCTCCTTCCTGCAACACTTTGACCCGGTTCAAATCCCATTGCAGTTTTCCTTGAAACTCCACCTCGCGATGAGCTCATTTCCAAGCTTATCCCTAAAACTTCACCTCAAACTGAGTTTTCCTCCTTCAACTTGTATAACCCTTCACACTTCTCTCCTTCCAGAATTACCATGTCTCCTTGGCTAACTGTGACGACGCCTTGTTACATTTAAATCCGGCGTTCTTCTTCGTCAAGTACCTTTATGGATACTATATTATATTGTGCCTTCGGGACATACCGGGCTGCCTCTAGAGCATATATCATCTTATTTCTTTCTATAACCTTGACTGTCAAGTGCCAATGATCTCGCAAGCCGAAACATCCACCATCTTGACAATTCCTTTCTCCTTTGCAATTAAGGAGTTGCTAAACAACTCCTTCTGGGAACATACATGAACTGTACTACATGAATCAAATATCCAGCTTTTACCTTGAGAAGTGTTGTCTTCAACATAAGAAGCTAATTATTCGGTGTTAACACCGTTTGCTAAGTCTACCTCCACAGCTTGCCCCTTCTTTTTCAGTCACTCTTACCAATGTTTGCAATTAATCTTCCAATGCCTTCCCTGTGACAAAAGTGACATGCCTTCGATTAGCGTGAACTTTTCTTTCCTTCTTCTCTTTCTTTCCTTCCCATGACCACCAAACCTGGTCCTTCTTGCTCCTTTTGATTTAGCATTTTCCTGATCTCATTAGATAAGAGAGTTGACGTGACTTCCTCTAAGATGAGAGTTTCTTTAACGTAGAGCATGGTGGTGACGATATAATTGTATGAATGTGGGAGCAAACTGAGAAGAATCAAGGTTTTATCCTCCTCGTCGATCTAAACATCAATAGCTAGAAGCTCTCTTATGACCTTATTGAATAAGTTTAGATGCTCCAACACTATTGTCCCTTCGTTCATGCAAAGCCTATATTGTTGTTTCTTGAGATACAACTTGTTGGAGAGGCTTTTCGTCATATACAATGTCTCTAACATTGACCACAATCCTGTAACTGTTTCTTCATCTATCACGTTATACATAACCTCGTCTGTGAGACATAGTTGGATCGTGCTTGCCGACTTTAGATCCATCTCCTGCCAATCCTCATTTGACGTACCTATAAGTTTTGCTGACTTTCCCTACAAGGTCTTGTGAAGACATGTTGCACCAGCAGGGTCTTCACCCTCTTTTACCATAAATCAAAGTTTCCTTTACCATTGAACTTCTCGACTTTGAACTTTGTCATAGAATTTTCTGTTTCTCGCTTTGTTAACCTTTATCTCTGATACCAATTGTTGTAACAAATTGACGCTCTAATATCAATTGTTATTCTCAAAATTGACGTTTGCAGAACTTGGCAATATGATGATACTTGCAAAAAAAAACTGTTGTAAAGCAAACTAGCAATACCTAGACAAAAAAGTGATAAGAAATAACACGAGGATTTAACGTGGTTCGGCCCAAACTTGACGTACGTCCATGGAAAGAGAACTTGAGAAAGCTTTAGTAATATACTTAATACAAAAAGATCTAATATTCCTCTTAATCCCACAAGAGTATTCTCTTTTTTCTTGAATCTAGACCTAGATTACAAGAGTATTGTAACCTCCGATTTTAGATGTACGTGTCACTGTATCAGTACTTGATACGGCATACAAATTTGATTTATCCTTCTTGGTAGTCAAATTAAACTGGTGTTAGTTTCAGATAATATTTTCTAATATTTTAGATTTTTTAGATTTTTCTGGAATGTTTCTGGATTATTTTGGAAAATCTCCGAATTCGGTGTCGACCGATACCGACCATCAGCTCTAGGATTTTTAATTCACAAACGGAGTTGAATTTCTAAAATTTTATTTCAAATTATTCTTTAAAATCATATTTCTACTTTAGCATATTTTTGGGGATTTTTCTGAATTTATGAAAAATCTGGTCAAATCGGTGTCGCCTAATATTGGTGATATATTCCAGGATTTTTAACTTGTAAATCAAACAAAATTTCTTGAATCTGATTTTACATTAGTCTTTCGGTTAATATTTGCTATTTTATAGAATTTTTGGGACCGTTCGGAACTAGTCAAAGTTTGACCCAATTAAATAATAATAATTCTTTTCGTTTTCGTTTTCTTTTTCTTTTTCTCCTTTCTTCTGCAGCCTTCTCCCCCACCGACTCAACCCAACCACCATTCCTCTCTCTCTCCCCCCCTTAAAATTTTTTTTTAAAAATCTCTCTCCCACACTCTCTCTTTTTGTTTATCTTACTCTCTATTTCCCTCTTCTCATTCTCTCTCTCTCTCTCTTCTCTTTCTCTAATTCTTCTCTCCCCCTTCTGCTCACCATCGCTGGCGCCGTTCCACCGGGCAGGCCGCCATGCACCTTCCCTCTTCTTCTCTTCTCTTTTCTCCCTTTCTTTTTTCTCTTTCTCCTTCTTCTCTCTCCTCCTCTCTATTTCTTTCTCTCTCCCCCCCTTTCTTTATCCCTCTCTCCCCCCCGCCATTGCCGGTGTCTAGACTGTCGCTCGCGGCAGGCTAGCGCAAGCAGGCCCAGCCTAGTCGCTGCCCTCTCTCTCTGTTTCTCTTTCAGTCTCTCTTTCTCCCCCCTCTCTCAATTTGGATCCCAATTAACACCCAATAACCCATTAACCTACACCTATTAACCCAAACACTTTAACCCATCACTTAAATTATTGGGTAGGGTTATTGGATCCAAACCCGACCCATTAGCAACCCATATCCGCTCCAAAACTAATTAAAGGTAATTTTGCATAAATTCGCCTATTAAATAATATTTATTACATTTGATATATTATAAATTGCATATTTAACTTTTATTTATTCATTATAGTGGTCGGGCTATATCTGGTACATCCGGAGTCCGATTTGGACGATTCTGAAACCGTTGCGATCGTAAGAAGACGAGCTGCATCCTTATAATAGCTATGTGAGTGTTTTTCTATTATATATTATATTTTATCATATTTAATGAAATTGATTGATTGCTTTACTTAATAAGTAAGTCGTGATTATGGGTAAATCACTGTAAATATTATTTAATAATTTGTAATTATCAAAAAATCATTGTAATAAGAATATGCATGATGTTTTATTAAACATAATCGATAAAATAATACTTTAATTTGTTTCATGATTTAATATAAAATATAGGTAATTATATTAGATGGTGAGTTAAAGGAACTTCTAAATTAATAAATACTTTAATAATTATTAAAATGGTTGTGCAAAGTTTGAAAATATATACTTGTAAATAATTCTTTTATTGATAATAATAATATTAATGAAACCGTTATAACTGCTATTGATCTAGATATTTTGACATCTGTTCATGTTACACATATCACCCTGACACTGTCACTGTTACTAAACTACAGATACACTGGATAATGTACGAGTGTGAGTTATCATAATCGTGGATACCATTATTACATCATGTACCTGTATTATGGTTACACGGATATTCTAGTACACTAGACACAGTATTTCATGTAAATACATGTTACACTGAACACTGTAATTTCATGTACATGTATCACCGTTACATAGTTACTGTTACACATGACACTATTATTTCTTATTCATGTCCCACTGATGCATGGATAAACTATTTCATTGGATACCGTAATTTCATATATTTGTACCATTGCTACATGGATACTATATGTAACACCTCGATCCCGCGAGTACGGAGACATTACTGCGACGTATATACGCAAGACATAAATACCCTCATATATATACACTAAGTATAAGTATAGGCAAGAATTAGAGTACGAAAGTACAGTGGTAATATACATTCCAACAATAATAGCACGAGTACACAATTATCACAGGGTGTAATCCAATATGACATGAATATTAGATCACAAAGAAGCGTAAAAGCATAATATGCAATATAAAAAGACTGAAAAATACTCACGAGTAGAAACATGAGAATCTCGCGAGCCAATCAGGGGGGCTGGAAGAAATGGCGCTCCGGATAGACAACCGCTAATCCACGCTTCCACTGCGCACTATGATTAGTTACAGCAAGACCACCACGTTCCAAGCTCTCAGATCTGGACATGAAGGTCCAAGGTTATCAGCAAATAACCCAGCGAGTACGTAAGATAAAGCCAGTTGGCATGCTCAGGCAGTCACACGTGTACATAATCAAGTGATGTGGTTCAGACATACAAGTACAGTCAATGACCAGAAACATTAAGAGAAACCATGAAATCAGTGGAGAATTAGGAATCAAGCTAACACATGAAAAACAACAATCTCGAGTAGAGAAAACATGTATCAAAAACTATGTCGTGAGCATAAACATATACAAGCATGAAATAAAACATCAAGTAATGCATTATATATAAGTGTGGACAAAACCAGTTATATAAGCTTAGACTTTGGATTCATGAGATTGATACATCGAGGGAATAATCCAAACAAGCCCTCATATATATACCATATATTTTAAGTCACCATAGGCTGAGTTTATACAAGCTGAGTTGCCTTCACAATAACAGAATAAAGAAATGGTATGAAAACCTGAAAATAAGTAAGTCAAGTAATTCAATATAATAGCACAAATATTATATGTAAGTGGCGAGCAGGATAATGTATTGTGTCACAGGTCTCATAAGTATAGATCAAGCATATCACTAGTCAAATGTCAGCAGTATGTTATTATTATGTTATTAAGACTTGTTTGATTTGTATACATCGGTATGTGTCCCATTCCACATACCTTCACATAAAGACCAGAGAGTAAGTTATTGAAAGCTAATAGGGCTCGACGAATCATGTTTAGAATGGGTCCCGTGCATGCCCGAAACAATGGTCTAAAAGTATCCGGTACTGAGCCAGAACGTACCAATAGGTACCCGGACTTACTATATACCCAAACAGGACTTATTATATGCCCGAACAGGAATAGGGTGTCATCGCTCCCAAAGGAATAGACCCAGGGGCTTACAGTACACCCGGCAGGAGGACAGGGGAGTAGTGGTGCCAATACACCCCATGAAAACACCTGGTGGCCTCCAGGTTGAATCCCAAGTATTAGTTGTACAACATTTGTATGGACACCATAAACACAGAAGCTATATCAGTACCCATCAGTTTCTCCTGTCCCGGTGTAAGTTGAGTACTTTATTATAGATTATCCAGTGATAATGTCCACAGTGTGTTCACAGTAATCTAATATCCATGATTATCTAATTACAGGGATCAACAAGAGTATAGTATCAGGAGTATAATATCAGGAGTCTCTCTGTTTCAGGGGTTCAAGAATACAGGAGTTCGAAAGTACAGGAGCTCAAGAGTACAGGAGTTTAGAAGTACAAGATGTCTGGTAACAGTATAATAATCCTGCCAAGTCCCCGTAAAAGCGATAATCATGAATAGGCAATGCAATATAGGTGTCAGGTGTAATAATATCCAGTCAAACGTCACAGCATCAGGTCAAATGTATCAGTAACAAGTGATAGCATGTCAAGTGTCAGGTATCAGATATCAGGTGTCAGGTATGTATATCAAATGCTAGGTGCCAAGGGATGTACAATAATACATTTAAGTACAGTGATCAAACAAAATGTGAGTGGCAGGTCATATGACATGGTATAAGAAAACAATATGAATAAACATTTCAAACTCTTCATAACTATATCCATAATAATAATAGAGTAATCAATTAAATAGTTATGCGAAGCTGAGCGAAACGGGAACGTATCTAGGCATATCTAATACACATATAACACTAGCCCAAATGAGTTACAACAACGCCAAAATGAATAACAATATATAGGCCCAACAGTAAATGACAATATAAGTCCAAAGGGAGGGTACTACTCACAATTCATGTATCAAGCATCAGAATGGTATTCACAAAGCATGTAATAATAATAAGAAACATTCGCATATTATGTGTCATGTATTAAGCACCAAAATAATATTCACCCAGTATGTATCAAGCAATATAATATGTATCGTGAATCAAATATTGGAAGAGCACATGCGAAACATATATAACATTAGAAAAATATATTTGCATGGCATAAATCAAACATTATAGAAATACTCGCATATCATGTATCAAGCATTAGGAAAACAATTGCAATAACAAATTAAGGTACTTTCAAAACATGTAACAAACCCTAGAATAGAACCCGCAGCACATGAAACAACATGAGAAAAGCACACGCGTCAAACTATGAAACACCGAGCACGATCCGAAAAATTCGAGAATACCACGCGCGTGATGAGAGAGAAAGAGGGAAGAGAAAGTGATTGAGAGAGAAAGGAGTAGAGAGGAGAGAAAGAGCTGGAAAAGGGTTAAAAGAGGAAAAAGGAAAAGAGGAAAGAGGAAAGAAAGAAAGAAAGAAAAGAAAGGAGAAAGAAGAGAAGATAGGAAGGGGGAAGTAGGGTGTAGGCTGCTGATGGCTGCCGCGGCGGCCAGGGAGACGGCGACACAACCGGAGGGGCGGCGTGCGGCTAAAGCCAGGGGAGGAAGGGAGGTGGAGGGAGTTAATGTTGTTGTTGTGGTTGTTGATATCGGTGGTTGAGGTGTTTGAATAAGGAGGACAGGGTGGTGATGTTGGGGAGCTGGAGGAAGAGGTGGAGATGGTGGTTGGGTGGTGGAAGAGTGGAATTGGTGGTGGATTGATTGTAGATTGAAGAAGAAGAAGATGGTGATAATGGGTTTGAGAGAAATTGGAGAAGGGGAGGTGTTAATTAAAGAGGAGGGAGGTGGAGAAGAGGAGAAGGGGGCTTGGGGGGAGGAGGATCCAACTAGGGAAGGCGGTGGAACTGGGGTGGTGCTGGCAGCGACGATCAAGTGAGGGTGGAGTTGGTGGGAGAGTGGGAGAGAGTGGAAGATGGAGAGAATGAGAAGAAAGAAAGAAAGGAAAGGAAAGAAAAGAGAAGAAGGAGAGGGGGAGAGAGAGGGGGAGAGTATGGTGGAAGAGTGGGGGGATGGGTGCTGTTGTGGTTGCTGTTGTTGGAAGGGGTATGGGAGGAGGACGGGTAGCAGGTGGAGATGAAAGAAAAAGAAAAAGAAAAGAAGAAAAGAAAAGAAAAGAGAGAAAAGAAAAGAGAATAGAAAAAATAAGTAAATAAATATGTTATTAAATAGTTAAATTAATAGAATAAAATGAGAGTATTAAGTAGAGGAGCAAAAAAAGAAAAAGCAAGAAAGGAATGAAATGGGAAAATAATAATATTATTTAAATTGAGTAAAAATTGACTGTTTCAGAAATGTTCCCGAAAATTCTCAAAATAGAAAATATTTTTTTATGATACATGGTGAAATCAGATTCAAGAAATTCAATCTAATTTTCAAATTAAAAATTCTAAAAACAACCGGCGATACCGGTCGACACCAAATCCGGTCAAATTTCAATAAATTCAAAAAATCTCCAAAAATGCATTAAGATAGAAAATAAGATTTAATGTGAAAGCTATTTCTAGAAATTTATCTCTGTCTGTAAACTAAAATTCTGGAAATCCGTCAGCGATACAATCGACACCGGTTTTGAAGATTTTGCAGAATAATTCTGAAAAATTCCTAAAAATCATGAAAAATCTAAAATATTTAAAAACAATATCTGAAATCAAAATTGGTTAAATCGAACTATTAGAAAGGTCAAATTAGACAGTATGCCAGTATCAATTCTCGGATTCAGAACAGGGCTTACTCTAAGTTTGAGAAGCCAGATCTGATACAAAATAATATAAATAATCACAAAGAAAAAAACAAATGCGGGAAGAAAATTGAAACAATACGATCAAAAAATTGGGACACGTATCTGGGTACATATCCGGGGAATGGGGTGTTACACTCTGTACTCAGTTATATCATGTTCATACACCACTGTTACATGGATACACCGGTATACATGCATTGACTGTTTCTGTATTTCTGTTACATGGATCACTGCTCATATTACATGGATTATTGCTACATGAATATTCGTGTATTCCTGTTACATGATCGTTTCCCATTACTGATATTGATATATATTGTTACTAGACATGTTAACTATTGATGCGGTGGGGGCTACCTCTTAAGTCCCACATCTCCCGTTTTCCGTTATCCAGTTCAATGATACAAGAATTGCTCATGTTTCATTAAATATTGTTAATAAGCTAGCATAGTTGTACTCTGGTATACCTATTATTAGTACAGTCATGCCAGCGTCCAGCGGAACATGTGTGGATCTAAGTGCCACACGGAGCAAAGTGCCACTTCACACCTATACATGGTGAGCGCCACCTCTTGAGTCTGTGGGGGCCACCTCTAGAATCCTTACTCCGCCTAGTGCTGGGTGACAAGGATGTCTCCGATGGTCTTATTATTGATATTATTACTGACCAGACTCAATATTCTTGTTACCTATATTTCCGTTATACGGATAATCATGCTGACGTTTGGCACATGGTGTGTGGAACTAAGTGCTACACGGAACAAAGTGTCACACAATATACACGGTGGGGGTCACCTCTTGAATCCGTGGGGGCCACCTCTAGAACCTACATCGCGGGGTGTTGGCATGATGGAGGCATCCTCAGTGCACTAGTTATTCAGACCTACCTAGTACATGATACATTTAATAACCCAACAATGATAACATCAGGAACGCCTGCTATTTTGGCACTCTCTCGTTCGGATAATAGTACTCGTATGTCATGTTCAGATGGGTTCGGTTGGAGAACAGGCTCCGATATGAATTACTAGTGGTATGGGACACTGGTAGAGATTGATTAAAATATCAGGCGATACTGATTGTTATTATTGTATGAATAACATGACTTGCTCGATACATGTATATTATTGTCCATTTATACTTATTACATTGGTATCTTGTTCGCCGCCATGTTACATGTATACCTTACACTTCATGTGGAGACATACTATTCATGTACACGTATACTCTATATTTCATATATTCTATGTTCTATGTATTCCCTTTAAACACACATGTTGTTGTATAACCCCAATATTATAGCATGATTGTTCTGCGTACCTCATGTATACACGTTCATATAAATCATTATACCATCATGCTACTATTTCTATTAGTATAAATAAATAAGAAATAATTAAGACTTGATACATGTTAATTAAGTAAATTGATATTTTTAATGTATAACTAAATAATGAATCTTATTACTTATATTCATAAAAGAACATGTTAATAGTATAATAACATAAAGTTAGTTGAGGCATATATATATAACTCTTCCCAATTATCATTGTTATGGATTATAATCATGTATTATATAGTATTATAGAGGTAACACTGTCATAACATGTTAGGTATTGATAAAGTTATGGTGTTGATAACATACCTGTAATATCGATATACTGATTGTTAGAATATTTATATTGTATCACCGTTATCCTGGCATGTATTTATATTATCGTGATTATACTATTATGGTATATATTACTGCTTCCTTCATTTTACCACTCACTAGGTCGCTTTCTGATGACCCTAAGTTTGCGTGCCCAGGTTGGAGATCTGAGAAATCGTAATACCAGATATTTCTCGGGATACACTTAGAAGAATCGTCATATATACCCTTCATAGGTTTTTTTTAAATTATTCTGTCTCTGTTCTTCGATTTATTCCTGTTTCCATATCCATCATGATCATGATTCACTTGCATGTATCTTTATACATATTTTTGCTGGAAATTATTGTGTATATAGTATTTATTTCCTGTACTGAGGCTTAGCGTATATACGTAAGGGTATTTCGGCCTTGCGTATATACATCGCCATAACATCTTCGTACCGGTGGGACCGGGGCATCACAGAGTGGTTTCAGAATCTAAGTTTACACCAAATGTGGGTAACCACCTATATCAATAGTCAGGCTCTTACTAACAGTACAACTAAATTCAGATTAGAACTTATCTGTATCTGAATTTGGGGATTCTAGCTGCGAGTACAAGAATACAATTTCTTTGAAAACTCCATTACTTGACTCTTTCTATTCTCTAATTTCAGTTGTCAACTAGAATATTTGGATTTCTTTCTCGCTTTCTCTTCATCCTAATAATTCCAACCTCTAGTAAACTATAACTACATGAGTTAATCATCATCAAAACTAGAGTGATGGGCCTTTGGGCCAACAAGTTTCTCCCATTTGTATAGTTTAATTTTCTTATTTCTTTTGTTTTTCATTTCCTATGTAGATCATGTAATAGGGAAGAGAGAGATGAATAGGATGAAGGTTAGGGTTCTTGTAATGAAAGATGACAATTTATGAAAAGTTTTCTCCTTATCTCTATTGGTTTTCTTCTCTCTAACTCTTTACATGCCTAACTTTTTCTCTCATTGCAACTAACTACTAACCACTAATTTGCTTACTCCTTACTTGATAATCCACATGAATCTAATAGTCTCTACTGGCCTTGCTCTTGCAAGAGCCATTGATGGTTCATGTGATGGATTCTAATACTCTAACATCTAACTCTCTAACAAGTTACCATTATTTTATTCCATGCTTGCTCTAGTTAGTTTTGATGGTTTAAGTATAGCTTGCTCTTGTTTGTTGAGTTTGGATGTGAAAGTGATCTTATGGGTCATTCTTTGTAAAACTCTTGAACCAATGACTAGTGATGGCCAAATGATACATGTGAGACAACTATCACTAAGAGGTTAGCATGTTAATGGAGCCATTAGTAGTTAGTAACCATGAGTTTTCTTTCATTTTTACTTTATTTTATAAATAATTACAAAAATTACAAATACATTTTTTTTATGTTTCTCACTTTTTTGTTTTCACCGTATCCTTCTCTTTCCATTCTTTGTTTTTTCTTCTTTTTATTCTTTACAACATTGAAGAAACTTTAACACACACGTGAACATACCAGTAAAACTTCTATCGCTTCCCGTCCTTGTGGATTCGACCATTTAGCCTCTATGCTATGATGGAAGTATCGAGGAAGTAAAAGCACACACACTTTAATTAGTGACTTCAAAACATACACTTTCTCCCCCGATCAATCTCTAAGAAAGTGATATTTAATCTCTATGTGTTTAGTTTTGCTATGTTGATTTGCATTCTTGGTCGTATGAATGGTACTAAAATTATCACAAAATATTTTAATATGGATAAAATGCAAATCATAATTAAGGAGAGTATGTTTCAACCAAAAGACTTGTGCATAAAAAGCCTCGGCCGGAACATACTTCGCCTCGGCGGTTGAGAGGGCTATAAAATTTTGTTTCTTGGAAGATCATGAAACAAGACAATTTCCTAGAAATTGACAAGTTCCACTAGTGCTCTTCATATCCACTCTACAACCGGCATAGTCGGCATCCGAAAAACTCGTCATTGAGAATTGTCCGATTTTCGGATACCACAAGCCCATTCGAATAGTGCCCTTAAGATATCTAATAATGTGTTTAATGACAATTAAGTGAGACTCTTTACGATAAGATTGAAATCTAGCACATAGACATAAACAAAAATTTCATATTTCTGAGTCTTTATAGGATTGCGATCATGATCGCAGTTTTCTTTATTAAGACCGCGACCATGATCGCGGGCTTCACAAAAAAGTTTTAAATTTGAGTTTTTGTGAGGACACTGATCATGAGCGCAATCCTCTTAGGATTGCGACCATGATCACACTCCTCGCAAAATACCCTATTTCTGAGTTAGTGCTCACAGAGGACTGTGATTATGAGTTACATTTCTTATATTAGTATCGTCATCATTAGTAGATCCCCCCGTCCACTGACGCCGAATGATCCATAATACTTTTCAGATCTAAATATAAATAAAATTCATCGCGAGTACGAACAAACGAGATCTGCAAAAGGTCGATCTCCCCAAAAATATTTCCAGGGGCTCTACTCCCAACCCCGAGAGAGGCTCCCCGCCCCCTTCCAACCCCATGGCGACTTGACTGCGCAGGTCGACCCACAAATTACTCTGCGTCGGTTCAAGGTTGAGGAGAGAGTAACATCGAGAGTAATGGGGAAGGGTAAAAGAGGAAATAAAAAATATATAAAGAAGCGGTGATTGGGAGGAATCAGTTTATACTGACGTGGATGATGCTGTAGCGAACAAAATTATGAAACAAAATAGGTGGCTATAGCAAAATTTTCCTAAAATATATTGTTTTCTTTCTTAATCTATTTTTTTAATCAAAACTGACAGAAGGAAAGTTTTCTCCCGTGACTCCTTCATAAATTTTGTCCTTCCCCTCCCCTCTCTGGCTCTCCACTGCTCCCTCCCTCTTCCCCCTCCCTGGCTCTCCGCCTCTCCACTCTTCCCCTCTCCTCGCTCCGCCTCACCTCTCCCCCTCTCCCCTCTCCCTTCTCCCCTAACTCTCTTTTCCCCTCTCCTTCTGTCTCTCCCTTCGTCTTCACCCTCTTCTTTTTCTCTCATCGTCGCCGTCGGCCGGTTTACCGATGGTAGTATGCTAGTGTTTCTTAATCAAAACTGTCGAAGAGAGGTTTTCTCCCGTCGCTCATGTAAAAATTGTGTCCGTCCGTCTGTTCCTCTTTGTGGACGCGTGAGAGTGGGAGCAAGAGAGCAGCCTCCCCCTCTTTCTTCTTCGTCTCCCCTGTCTGTTTCTCACCGCCAAGAAAAAAATATACTAACTATTATTTATTATTTTATTATTATCCAGGCTGTCGTCGGTGACTTATTCTTAAAATATCTCTGTTGTGAGTCGTACCCGACCCAGTGTCTTGTAAGTTTCTACACGATTTTAAGCTAATAACTTTGTCCCAAATTCGGAACGCAACCCCATCCCCAAACTAAAAATGGCTGCTTCCCGCAAAATCAGCAGCAGCAGCAGTCGCCATCGCCATGGCCACGGCTGGAGCGTGTTCGACCTTGTGAAGCCCTTCCCACCCACTCCCATCCCCGACTCCCTCGTGGCCGACATCGATGCCGCCATCGCCGCCTGCGAGCACGCCCACTCCACCGCCCTCCTCCTCTCTAAATCACAACAACAAAATCCAGACGTACGAGCAGGGAATGATGACAACAGTGAGGCAAAGAATCAACTTGTGGTCGCCGCCCCAGTCAATAACGTCTACGACGTTCGCCTCTCCGACGAGACCTACAAGGCTGCCTGCACAGCCCTCGCCTCCGGCCACCACGCCGCCGCCATCGGATCCCTAAGGATAGCCATCGCCAGCTGCCCGCCCGAAAAGACGTCGGCGCTCTCAAAGCTCCGGTCGCTGATGGCCATTGCCGAGTCTCAGCAGCAACAGAAGCTGAAGCAGCAGCAGCGGCAGCAGTAGAGGTGGTATGAAATCAGTCTTTCCTTTTTAATTCTAATTTGGTTGTTAATTAGGATGTTTTTGATTCCATGTTGGCAAGTAGGTTTCGAGATTTTAGATGGTAATGTTGTGGCTATTGTTGGGAAATATGAAGAATTAAATGTGAAATTTTGAGTTGAATTATGGTGAGATCTGTTGATAGAATTAATTGGATAATGATTGGGGTGTGTTCTCCTTCCATTGGGATAAACGTGGTATATTCACATGTTCAATTCCGTTCAAGTCTAAATTTTGCCTAATTCAAAAGCCAAAAGGGGACTAAAGGAAGCTAAAAGTATTTAGTCCCACTTTGAACATGGGATGGAAGTTTGAAGTGTTTAAATAGAGAAAAATGAGAACAAAGGGTGTGTCCTTTTGGTACTTGGAGTTTTCGCACGCGATTTGGGGGAGACCATGCCCACATGCGCGCGGCGGCGGCCGGCCGGTGCCCGGGCCCGGGCCCGGGTTCGGGTTCAGGTTCGGGTTCCATACCCGGTCTGGTTTTTTTTTGAACGGGTCTCACGGGTATGGTGTGACGGCGGATCGCGCCTGCTCGGCTATCCGGACCCACACAACGGCTGACATGAAACCGCCGCGAACCATTACAACGGTTTGTGCGGTTTCTGTCTGGAACGATCTGTTGCAACCGTTCGGCCTCCAAAGTACGTTTATACTCTTCCCGGAGCGCTATAAATAGCGCTCCTTTCTTCCAATTTAAAACACACAGACAGAACACATAAAACAGAGAAGAAAACTCGCATCCCTCTCTCTTCTTCTGCAACTCGGATTTTGAACTGGAAGTGGAGAAGTAACTCAGATTCTGAAGTAAGATTCGTTCTGAAAGAAGGCTCAGAAAATTCAACAGATTCTTTAATAGAATTGTTGTCTGAATCTGTGACTTTCAAAGAAGAATATTCTTCTATCTTCCTCCTTTCTCTACAGTGGGTATTCCTCCAAAGTAAAGACAAATATTCTCCTGAAATTTATCTTGGTCCTGTTGCTTTGATAATCCTGTGAAGGTACTGGTTAACTATGGTTCGATCGTACGGTAATTTGGTAGTACTATCCAAATACCGTGAAGGAGTGTTGTATCTTGGGAGACCAGCGTCCAGTAACCTCTTAGCACCGTAGCGGGGGACGTAATTGTCTTAAGGAGATTCGCTATAAGCGTGCCTCACTCCAAGTACTGTATAAGTGAATTAATTTTTTTTATACAGGGATTATACTGATATATAGTATATTGAGAGTTATACTAGTCTAATTGGTGTTTAATTAAGGAAGGTAATTGAAAGGTGGTTCTGTAATTAAGGAACGTTCTATTGAATGGAAAATTTCTCACCTGATATTCACCGACCTGGCCAATTAGATCGGTGACATTGATTAGTTATCAGATTGATTCCTATAACTAACAATCTTAAGACAATTAACAATCTTAAGACAATTAATATTATCTTAAGACAATTAACAATCTTAAGACAATTAATATTAAAATTACTTACTTCTGTTCTGCTTGAAATTGAAGAAAATGGTCGAGACTAATCAAGACAGCTCAAGTAAGGCACTAAACATGCAGATTCAAACTTTGATGCATGCTCCACTTCTTAACCCGAAACCGGAGAAGGTAGGAAAATTCGATAGCACAGAATTCAAGAGGTGGCAACAGAATATGCTTTTCTTCTTGACCACTCTGCATTTGGTCAAATTCCTGCAAGAGGATCTACCAGAACCCGAAACTGATCGAGACTCAGTCCTTGCAGTTGATGCATGGATGCAAGGTGACTTCCTTTGCCGAAACTATATTTTGAATGGACTGGATGACTCTCTTTACAATGTCTACAGTCTAATCACAATGGCAAAGAAGTTATGGGTCAGTCTTGATAATAAGTATAAGACTGAGAATGACGGTACTAAGAAGTTCATCGTAAGACGATTTCTGGAGTACAAGATGGTGGACAATAAGACTGTGATCAGTCAGGTGTAAGAGTTCCAACTTATCTTGCACGAGATAGAGGCTGAAGGTATGAATCTACCTGAAACTTTTCAGGTTGCTACTATTGTGGAGAAACTCCCACCTGCGTGGAGAGATTTTAAGAACTACCTAAAGCACATGCACAAGGAGCTGTAGTTGGAAGATCTCATTGTGAGGCTTCGAATTGAGGACAACCATAAAGTCCGAGAGAAGGAGCAATAAGAACTCCTATGGAGCCAAGGCCAATGTTATCGAAGACTCAAAGGGAAAACGTCTACTTCCAAAGGCTTAAAGCGGAAGAAGACTGCCCAAGGGTAAGGTCCAAGAAGGCAAAAACTTGCGTTTCAAGGGAACTTGCTACATCTGCAACAAAGAGGGGCATAAGGCGAATGAATGTCGCAGCCGTCTCAAAAAGAACAAGAAGAACCATCCATAGGCAAACCTGACCGGCCATGCGTCGACAAGCCTTTCAGCTGTGGTGTCAGAAGTGAATCTGACGACCAACAATAAGGATTGATGGGTAGACATTGGGGCTACTCGGCACATCTGCTCTGAGAAATTATTATTCTCTGAATATTAAAAACTAAAGCAAGATGAGTAATTCTTCATGGGACTCAGCCGTCTTTAAGGTTGAGGAAAAAAGAAAGGTCATCCTGAAGTGGACATCTGGGAAAGAGCTTACTCCGAATGATGTGCTACATGTTCCAGATATCCGCAAGAATCTGATCTCTGGATCAATACTCAGTAAGAAAGGATTAGAATGGTTTTCGAATTAGATAAATTTGTACTTACTAAGGGTGGGATATATGTGGGTAAGGGTTATCTTGTTGATGACCTTTTTAAGGCCAATGTTGCAGTTGTGGACAAAAAATCTGTGTATTTGTACCTTAAGCTTATAAATAAAGAATAGTCTTCTGTTTATTTGCTTGAGTCTCCTACTTTATGGCATGCTAGATTAGGGCATGTAAATGACAAGTCTTTAAAAAACTTGTCTAATTTAGGATATTTTTCAAAACTCAACTTGGAAGAAATTCGCAAGTGTGAGATTGTGTTGAGGCCAAGTTCGTGAAAAATTCATTTCACTCAATTGATCGAAATACATAACCTTTAGGGTTAATTCATAACGATTTGTGTGACTTAAAGTTTACGCCAACTAGAGGCGAAAAAAAGTATTTTATTACTTTTATTGATGACCGTATAAGATATTATTATGTGTATTTTCTAAACAGTAAGGATGAGACAATGAATATGTTTATAACATATAAAGCCGAAGTTGAGAATCAACTCAACAAGAATATCAAGATTCTAAAATTCGATCGAGGCGGAGAATATGAATCAAATGATTTTAGTGAGTTATGTGCTAAATTTGGTATATTCTATCAAAGCACTATATACTCCTCAGCACAATAGAATTGCTGAACGGAAGAACAAAACTTTGAAGGAAATGGTCAATTCCTTACTCGTAAGTTCTGGAGCTCCGCAGAACTTGTGGGGGGAAGCTCTGTTAACTGCAAATTATATTCTAAATAGAGTACCCCACAAGAAACTTGGTTTATACCATTTGAGTTATGGTATGGAAGGACACCTTCCTATCATTACCTCAAAATATGGGGGTGCCTTGCAAATGTACTAGCACCATTGCCTAAAAAGACTAAGTTGGGAGTAAGAACTATAGACTGCATATTCATAGGCTATGTCTTGAATAGTAGTGCCTATAGATTTCTTGTTTATAAATCAGAAATACCAGATATTCATGTAAACATGATTATCGAATCTAGAGATACTGTGTTCTTTGAAGACATCTTTCCATACAAATGAGAAACAGATAAGACTTCTGTGAAAAGAACACATGAGATGGCATTCAGGAACGAAAGCCCTGAGAAATCGATTGTTAATGCGGAAATTGAACCAAGAAGAAGTCAGAGATCTAGAATCTTAAATTTTTTGGTTCAGATTTCATAGCATATGTTATTGAAGCGAGCCTCAAACATTTAAAGAGGCTATGTCTACCCCAGAAGCACAAATATGGAAAGAAGCTATAAATAGCGAAATAGAATCCATACTAAGTAATCATACTTGAGAATTGACAAACTTACCTCTTGGTAGTAAACCAATTGGGTGCAAGTGGATTGTCAAAAGAAAATTAAAACCTGATGGATCTATCGATAAGTACCAAGGGCTATCGACAAAAGGAAGGACTTGACTACTTCGATACTTATTCACCAGTAATAAGAATAACCTCCATTCGGATGTTAATTGCAATTGCAGTATTGCATAACTTAGATATTCATCAAATGGATGTCAAGACTGCATCCTTAAATAGTGAATTAAATGAAAAAATATATGGAGCAACCTGAAGGATTTATAGTCAAGGGCCAAGAACACAAAGTGTGTAAATTGGTAAAATTCTTATACGGTCTAAAGAATGCTCCAAAACAATGGTATGAGAAATTCGATAGTGTCATGATCAAAGATGAATTCGCTATTAATGAATGCGATAAGTGTGCTTACACTAAAGCAGTTGGAAATACATGTATCATTGTTTGTCTTTATGTAGACGACATGTTGATACTTTAGACTAATATTGAAATTATTAAGTCCATTAAAAGAATGTTATCAAACAATTTTGATATGAAGGATCTGGAGGTTGCTGATGTAATTTTAAGAATTAAAATCACAAGAACACTAGATGAAATCAGTCTATCTCAATCTCACTACGTGAATAGATGATAGAAAGATTCAAGGATCATCAGATAAAGGAGAATTCAAATCCTTTTCTTTCACACATCAACCATCGTAAGAATACAAGAACAGGAGTACGCTAGTTGGAGTATTCTCAAATTATCAGAAGTTGAATGTATTTAATGAATTGTACTAGACCCGATAATGCTTACGCTGTAAGCAAGTTAAGCAGATACATTAGTAACCCTAGTAATCATCATTGGACTGCTCTACTATGAGTATTAAATTATGTATCACATACCAAGAAATATGCTTTGAGTTATGGACAGTATCCACCTGTACTGAAGGATACAATGATGCTAATTGGATTGCAGATTCTGAGGAATCAAAATCAACTAGCGGATACGTATTTATTCTAGGAGGAGTAGCGATATCTTGAAAATCTTCCAAACAAACATGTATTACCCGTTCCACTATGGAATCAGAATTCATAGCCTTAGATAAGGTCGGAGAAGAAGCAGAATGACTTCGACAATTTTTGAAAGATATACCATTATGGTCAAAGCCAGTGCCCGCTATATGCATTCACTGCGATAATCAAACAGCTATATCAAGGGCATAAAATTTTATATATAACGGTAAGTCTAGACATATTCGTCGTAGACATAATAACGTTAAGCAGTTGCTCTCAAATGGAATTATTATCTCTATTGACTTTGTCTCGTCAAAAGATAATTTAGCGGATCCGTTTACCAAAGATTTAAGTGGAGAGCGTATAAACTGCGCATCGAGGGGAATGGGTCTAAAAGGCTAACCTTACCGAGTCAGCTTAATGGAAATCTTACTTAGCGACTGGAGATCCCACAGACTAAGTTCAAGAGGAAAAACTAGTTATGATTGACTCAGCAAGTAAGCACTTAAGATCTTGACTCCAATTCATTCCTAAGGTGCACACAAGTGCTTTCTACAAGTGGTTTAAGGATAAGCTTAACGCTTTTAATGATGCCTATATATTGTTATTAAAACAAGTGAAATAGAGTAGACTACTCTTAATAGGACGATCACCTATATGAGTATAGAGCTTGGTCGGCTCTTTGAGAATTTCTATGAAGGTTGTTATTCCCTAAACATGCTCTCTAAAACTAAGAATGTCCAGGACCAAAATTGACACAACCGAGAACCAAAGTTGATTTGGAAAGTTACTGTGTGAAGCTTATTGACTTGGCTTACACTAATGGTTAACAGTTTAAGACTTAATTCACTGATTAGTCAGTAAGTCGATAAAACTTTCTCCATGGAAAGTTCAAGACCTAGTACACCTATCCTGATGCAGTTTCTTTTTCAAAGTACCTTTCACTATAGAGTCAGTCTCTTTGTGTGTCAATTTCTTAAATCTACATTCATTGTGGGGGATTGTTGGGAAATATGAAGAATTAAATGTGAATCTTTGAGTTGAATTACGGCGAGATCCGTTGATACAATCAATTGGATAATGATTGGAGTGTGTTCTCCTTCCATTAGGGATGAACGTGATACATTCACATGTTCAATTCCGACTTCGAATGAATGAGATATTCAAGTCTAAAGTTTGCCTAATTCAAAAGTCAAATGGGGACTAAAGGTAGCTAAAAGCGTTTAGTCCCACATTGAACATGGGATGAAAGTTTGAAGTGTTTAAATAGAGAAAAATGGGAACAAAGGGTGTGCCTTTAGGTACTTAGAGTTTTCACACGTGATTTGGGGGAAAACATGCCCACACGCGTGCGCGCTAACGGCCGGCACAAGTGCCCGTGCCCGGGCCCGATCCCGGGTTCGGGTTCCCTACCCGGTCCGGTTCTTTTTGAACCGGGTCTCATGGGTATGGTGTAACGGTGGATCGCACCGCTCCGCTATCTGGACCCGTGTAACGGCTGATAAGAAACCGCCGCGAACAGTTACAACGGTTTGTGCGGTTTCTGTCTGAGCGCTATAAATAGCGCTCCTTTCTTCCATTTTAAACACACAGAACACAGAAAACAGAGAAGAAAACTCGCATCCCTCTCTCTTCTTCTGCAACTCGAATTCCGAACTGGAAGTGGAGAAGTAACTCAGATTCTGAAGAAAGATTCATTTTGAAAGAAGACTCAGAAAATTCAACAGATTCTTTAATAGAATTGTTGTCTGAATCTGTCACTTCCAAAGAAGAATATTCTTCTATCTTTCTCATTTCTCTATAGTGGGTATTCCTCCAAAATAAAGACAAATATTCTCCATAAAATTTGTCTTGGACCTGCTGCTTTGATAATCCTGAGAAGGTACTGGTTAACTATGGTTCGTTCGTGCAGTAATTTGGTAGTGTTATCCAAATACCGTGAAGGAGTGTTGTATCTTGGGAGACCAGCGTCCAGTCACCCGTTAGCACCATAGCGGGGGACGTAATTATCTTAAGGAGATTCGCTATAGGCGTACCTCACTCCAAGTACTGTATAAGTGAATTAATTTTTTTATACAGGGATTATACTGATATATAGTATATTGAGACTGACTTATGCTAGTCTAATTGGTGTTTAGTTAAGGAAGGTAATTGAAAGGTAGTTCTGTAATTAAGGAACGTTCTATTGAATGGAAAATCTCCCACCTGATATTCACCGACCTGGCCAATTAGATCGGTGACATTGATTAGTTATTAGATTGATTCCTAGAACTAACAGCTATCAAATCATAACAAAGTGCTAAAATTGTTAGATTTGATATGACACAAACACATTTCTTTTTTACCCGGAGGAAGTGGGAGAAGAATCAGTTTGATCGATTTGTAATCAAAATAGAAAAATATCATTTTCTTGTAGTCTTTAGTTATGATAGTAATTATGGGGGTCGACATTCCATCAAGATTGTAAAGGATTTTACAATCATTACTAAAGTGAAAAATGAACAGTGAATGTACACACACACACACACACATATATATATATATACATATATTATATATACACACACACACATATATATATATATATATATATATATATATATATATATACATACATATATACACACATACACATCTTTGTGTGTATATATTAAAGGTAATTATAAAGGTCTATATATCATCTATTAAATAAATATGTGACAACATGTATGCAAAACACTTGAGAATAACCGATAAATGCACAATTTTTTTTATAATTTGTGTAGTGGACAATTTCTGACTCATACCAAGATCAAGACACGTGTCCTATCTCATTAGAAACTCCTGAAGACCAAGCAGAGCTTCTCTCTGAGAGCATCACCCAGCTATTCCCGAGGTAACTCCTTTCGCGAAATCAACAGCCCTGAGGACACTCCACCTTTCGAGAATATTGCCACCCTGAGATCAATCCTTCCCGTCCCGAGCAAGACGACCGCAACAACCGACCTCATTGATATCCACCTACATTCATGGAGTCCGTTACGCCCAGATCATCTCATGTTTCAAATATTGCAACAATTCCTATTTCAGCGCAGACTGTTACAGAGGGTAGTAGAAATTGCTTCCGTCATTAAGGCATAATCCAGGCCATTACGAAAAAATCACAACGTACAGTTCGTGCAGTTATTGAAATCCGTATGACCGGCACTGTCAATGAAGACTCCCCGTGTATATATACACTGGGAGATAGACGAAGAAGAGAGGACCAAAAAAGAGGGACAACAAAGACCTCCCTATACCTTGAACCTCTGTCCCACTGTAATATGAGACTTTAACAAAGTTCTAACTTTGCAGAATTCGCTGTAATACCTTGAAAATAGTGAATTCTCTCCCTCCTCCATGTTGTTTTTCTCAAATTGGATTTTCACGTAAAATCCTGTGGCTTTGCATTGCTCTATTATTGTCTCTCACAAAATCTCCTTACAAATTAAGTGTAAACGAATTCCCCAGCGGAATTTACCCCCTACAATATGCAAAACCAATTCTAATGCTAAATATAATTTCAACCAACTCATAATTATAATTTTATATAGCATGAATCATGAAAAGTTTACTACTTATCTACAACTTGATGAATGAAATAAAGAATAAAAAGATGAAATCTTACTTTTTAAATTAAAGTCTTTGAATAAGAAACTTACTTGCGAAAATATGCACAAGAATTAAAAAACACATATAACTCGATACATAAACAAAATAAAATATAAAAAAGATTACCCATTCCAATTCTCAGCCTACCTTAAACCGCATAAATAAATTGATAAACAACATGCATAAATAATAAAATTAAATAATATCATAAACTATAAATATCTAATAAACATTTCCCAAGTCTCAATTATCTAATAATAGCATAACATAGCTCAAAATTTAGGCCCAAGCTTGGTTTGTTAAGGGAAAAAATCCAAAGAAAAAAAGAGCAATATCGGTCAATATCAGGCTTATACATATCGGCCAATATCGGCTCAAACTGATATGGATAATATTTTTCATTGTATTGGTATGGGTTCAAAATCGATATATCGGCCAATATATCGATCATATCAGTCGATATTTTGATATATCGACCAATATTTAGAACCATACCACAGACAATTGTGAGCTAGGGAGACACTTGGTAATTGGTACTAAATTCAACCAGTGTTTTAAATGTCGGAAATCAGGGAAATGTCGGATGTCGTAATCGGATGTCAGATTTCGGATTTCGGAGATATTTTGGGGCCATTTAGTAAATTTCGGACGTCATGACGGATAACAAATATATATTCTAGATGTCTTAAATAATGTAATTTAAAAATTCTTATCAAAATAATACATACACAACTTATGCAAAACTACATAAATATGTTTAGAATATATATAATTAACTTAAACATTTTACATATATTCACTAATCTATTGTTAAAATTTCTCAACTGCTCTAACTTTTTAAGACCAATCAACATATTGGGTTTTTCTCAAAATGTCAGCCGACATTTCAGGAAAATTTCAGGAAAATGTCGGCCGACATATCGGATTTTTCCCGAAATGTCGGCTGATATTTTTCAAAACGCCATTTCAAATGCGGGTAGGGATGTCGTGGCGATGAGGGCTTGAAAACGAAATGTCGGCCGATATTTCGGAAATGTCGGACGACATTTAGAACACTGAATTCAACTCAAAAGGCCTAGTTTCCATTGTAACGCTTCCGACAGTGCATCATACAAACGTTATAATATTGGTACGTAAAGCTAATACCAGTTGGAAGTGTGTGGAACTATGTCATATCTAGGAGTATGGTGAGGGCTGCACAAGGCTGAGTTGCAGGTCCCTCTAGAATTGTGTTATTTTGGCCACCTTCTGAAGCACATGTTTTTTATGTGAGGATGCCGAACATGAAGAGACCAAATACATGAAGATCCTGATATTAACCAATGGAGATCTTACACCCCAAACAAAGTGAAAAGTGAGGGTCACTAATCGTGCATCAGCTGCACGCTAGGTGCTTGGTATATACTAAATCCAATGAACTCAAAGGTTGATCATAGCTATTACTGTTTGGTCAATAATTAACCGGCTAATTGTAGTAGCTACTACTTTTGAGAGAGGACCGTGGAGATGTTATTACCTTGGAGGAGCAAGGTAGATTAAGTAAATCTTCGTACTAGAGCATAATCATGTGGTTTTAGCATCTGATATTGTAGAACTATGCATAACTTCTATTTTGACATCTGCACTAGACATAAATTCTACATGTAGCATAGCACGGATGATCATGACTTTGTGAATGACTTGTTAGACCTCAATTTGTTTTGCAATAAGTAATCTTCTTGAGGGCAAAAGGTTTTATAAATCAAATCAGTCACAGATGACATCAATACCGCAAAAGTACTTTGCATCACTCTGGATGTGCACCTTGTTAAATTTTTTTCTTCTACATCAAAAATTAAACTTTGTTTTGTCGGGTTTATAGATACCAGACTGCAATTAAGATCTCATAAGTTTTTTTGCAAATAATTATTTTGTATGGACTTTAATTTTGCATGTTTGCAACTTGTTCTACTACTATGATTGGCAAAAATCTCCTTCATTAATCTCGAGGTGCTTGCAAAAGATGTATATGTATTTCTTTTTGTCATTTAAAAGCTGGTACAAATTTATTTTATTATGTTAATTTTAAATTTTAAATTTAGGTTTTTGTTCACATAATTCTTAAGTTTATTCGCCTGATAATTCTGTTCATTTAGTTTCTTAGTTTTAAGTTCTTTTGGTGACTTTTCTGAAGAATAAGTTCAGACTTATTTCCCTTCATCATACTATTGGTGATCTTATTCTTTCATGTGTAAATAAAAGTGTGTCTATTTTACCGGAAAAGCAGCCTTGCACTTAGTTGCCTTTAGTTTGATTTCGTTCGAAGAAAGTTCTTATTCTTTGGTTTCAGCACAGAGAGCCTAAATTATTGACTTTTACATGTCACCAAATGGAAATAACTCAATTCTTATTTTCCTCTAAATGTGCATACTGTATATATATTTTCCCCCTAAATATTTTCTTTTTTATTAAAAAAAATTCTTCATTTAAGGCAAAAAAAAAAAAAACCAATTCTGGTAACTTGGAAAAAAGTTAAATTGGACGGGAGACCCAATTCCGAAGATCAGCGAAACTTTTGTTTTTGTGTGGTCATTGCAGGGTCTGCATTCACTTCTCTGCTGGAGTAGTCTGGAATATTGTGATGACTGGGGTAACGTTTAGTTGCAGAGGAAATTGAGGATTTAGATTGAAGTTCAAACTATTTAACATTGTAATTCAGGAAGTGGTTTGAGCATTTCTAGACCTTTTCCCTCTAGGTTGACCCCTTTATTAACTAACATTGAGCCTAGGATTTTATACTGCTGCCACATAATTTTCACTCCTTTTCACAGGAAGTGGTAACTGATTGGAATGGTTTAAACTCACCAGCCAGCCTGTGTTGTGCGCAGAAACAACAACCACGTAGAGGAAACCTGAAGCCCTAGATGCAATATTGAAGTACCACCAACAACAAATAACGATTAAACAATGAGAAGAACACAAACACCAGATTTAACGAGGTTCGGCCAATTTTGCCTACGTCCTCGGGGCAAGGAAGAGAGATTTCTATTGATTTGATTAATCAATACAAGTATTATAAGCATTACATAAGAAGAGAGCTCTGCCTCTCTCATATACCCAAGGAAACCCGAGGAATCAGCTTCCAATTTGGGCTGATTTTCAATTCAGCAACTTTCCCGAAACAGCCCGAACCCGTCTGTCAGTCGACCGGTCGGTCGACCGACCCAAGCACCGGTCGACCGTGCCTAACCGAGAGTTAGGCACTTTCAGTCGGTCAACCGGGCGGTCGACCGCTCTCCTTGTACGGTCGACCAGACCGGTCGACCGCTACACTCTGTGCACGTTGGTGCACGACGGTCGACCGGACCGGTCGACCGTTCTGCTGCTGCTGCTGATTCCCTGCTGCTGCTTGCTGATTCTTTGGCCCCTTGTCCTCGTCGACTTCCTCAACTTCCTCTCTCTTCCTACAATTCTCCACCTCGGTGAAGATTTCTCAAATCTGAGCCGAACTGAAACATATGAACCGTCGACTCGAAAGTGGCTGCACCAGTGTGATTGCCTACGTACCCTGCCCAAGGGATCAAGCCATCCGTAGTTCATCCAAAGGAGCTTCAACAAGCTCATGCTACATGAAGGACATGGAGCAAAGTTTTACAATGTGCAAACTTGACTCCTGACACCACCTTGGTAAGCATGTTGGCGGGATTCTCCATTGTGTGAATCTTCAACAACTCAATATCACCCTCATCTAGAATCTCCCGAACAAAATGGAACCTGACATCGTGTGCTTCGTGCGTGCATGATATACCTAGTTCTTGGCTAAATAAATAGCACTCATACTGTCACAGTTGATCTTCAATAGATCCTGATCCACCCCCAAGTCATCAAGAAAGCCTTGAAGCCAAATTGCCTCCTTCATAGCCTCCGTCATGGCCATATACTCGACCTCTGTAGTAGACAATGCGACGGTAGAGTGTAGAATAGAGCGCCAACTAACCGGTGCTTGAGATAATGTAAAGACATACCCCGTTGTAGATCGGCGCTTGTCAAGGTCACCAGCATAATCGGAATCAACATACCCGATACAATCCTGCTTCCCTGTGGAGTCCTTCTCGAATACCAGAGCAACATCAATGGTACCTTTGATGTACCGCAGAATCCACTTCACTGCCTCCCAATGACCCTGTCCTGGATCATGCATATATCTACTCACCATAGAGACAGCTTGTGACAGATCTGGTCTTGTACACACTATAGCATACATAAGACTACCAACTGCGCTAGCATATGGGACGTGAGTCATGTACTCACATTCTTCAACAGTCTTTGGAGACATCATGACAGATAACTTGAAATGAGGAGCCAGTGGTGTACTTACAGATTTCATATCCTTGCCGATATTGAACCTCTGAAGTACCTTTTGCAAATACCCCTTCTGTGTCAAGCTCACCTTGTAATTTCCATGCCTAGCACCTTCCTTGCTTCACCAAGATCCTTCATCTCAAACTCAGAAGATAAGTCCCTCTTCAGTGTATCAATTGCAGATCTAGACTTTGAAGTAATAAGCATATCATCTACATACAATAGTAAATAGATATACTCTCCTGTCGGTAGCTTGTTGTAATACACACATGGGTCATAGTGGCTACGTGTGTACCTATTTCCTCTGATGAAGCTGTTGAACCGCTTGTACCACTGTCTAGGAGACTGTTTCAACCCATACAGCGACTTCTTCAGCTTACACACCATATTTTCTTTCCCTGCAGTCTTGAACCCTGTTGGCTGAGACATGTAGATCTCTTCATCTAGATCGCCATGGAGAAAGGCGGTCTTTATATCGAGTTGATCAAGGTCCAACTCGTACTGTGCCACCAAAGCCAATAAAATGCGAATTGACGAATGCTTTACAACAGAAGAAAATACCTCATTGTAGTCAATTCCTTCCCTTTGAGCATAGCCTTTTGCTACCAATCTGGCCTTGTAGCGCACCATATCTTCTTTGAGAGATCCCTGCTTATACACCCACTTACAGCTATCGCCTTCTTCTCTTTGGGTAACCTTGTGAGTTCCCAAGTGTCGTTCTTATAAAGAAACTTCATCTCTTCTTTCATGGCTGCTCTCCACATCTTCGACTCTGAACTGATTTCAGCTTCTCTGAAGGTGGACGGAATATCTGAAGGTGGACGGAATAGCCTCCTTAACGACGGAAGTGCATAAGCTATGACCATATCTGTAGTGAGCCAACCTTGTTTCCTTGTGTTTCTCGGTCTTCCAACTGCAGTAGAGTCAGGAACATTACCCATGACCTGTTCTTGACCCTCTTCAACGTCAGCATCTTCCTCATCTGCTTGATCATTACCCTGTGTCACCCTAGGTATGATCCTTACCAATGCCGAACTTTCTAGAGATAGTGGATTAGCATCATTCTCCACCTGCTGCGATACATCTTTGGTCTTGCTAGTCTCCACCTGCTGAGAGACCTTAGGCTTCAATATAGAAGCCTCATCAAATGTGACATCCCAGCTGCAAAGAAACTTTCTGTCCGTAGGATCCCAGATCTTGAATTCTTTGATTCCCTTCTTGAAACCAACGAACAAGCCCTTCTTTGCTCTTGGGTCTACTTATCTTCTTTGACATGATAATAGGCTGGACAACCAAACACCCTTAGCAAATTATAATCAGCAGCTGTTTTTTCCGACCAAATCTCGAGAGGAGTTTCCCCCCTATCGCAGATGAAGGCAACCTGTTAACAAGGTAGCATGCGTATGCCAAAGCCTCAGCCCAGAAGTTCTTCGATAAATGGCATTGGACAACATACAACGAACCTCTAGCAAAGTCCTGTTCATCCTTTTCGCTACCCCGTTCTGTTGCGGTGTCTCCCTCACTGTGAAGTGCCTCTCTATGCCCTCATCAAGACATAACTGAAGGAAAGGATCAGACTTATATTCTCCCCCATTTTCTGAACGGAGGACCTTGATTTTCCTTCCCGTACTTCTCTCCAAGTTCTTCTTCCACTTCACAAATAATTTTAGGACTTCCCCTTTGTGTCTCATGGTATATACCCAACAACGCCTAGAATAATCATCAATAAACGACACAAAGTAATGGTTACCTCCAATTGATGCAGTCTTGGTAGGTCCACAAACGTCAGTGTGAACATAGTCCAAAATCCCCTTGGTGCAATGTGTTGCTGTGCCGAACTTCACCTTGGTCTTCTTTCCGATGATACAGTGTTCACAAAATCCAACTTGCAGGTTCCGGCACCTTTCAATACTCCTTGTCTTGCAAGAGTTTGCAAAGACTTTTCTCCTGCGTGTCCCAGCCTCATATGCCATAGCCTGGTTGAGTCTTCATCTGAATCAGTAAAAGCCGCCACTTGTCCTGTAACAGTACTACCATTCAAGTAGTAAAGATTGTTCCTGTGAACGGCCTTCAATACCACCATCGAGCCTTTGGTCATCTTAAGGACTCCTTCCTTTATTGACACCACAAGGCCAATGTCTCCAAAGCTCCAACAGAGATTAGGTTTCTCTTCAGTTAAGGTACATACCTCACTTCTTTCAGTTCCCTTATCATCCCATCAAACATCTTGATTTGGATTGTTCCTACACCCTCCATAATACATGGATGATCATCACCCATAACGACTGAACATCCCTCCAGCTTCTCAAAGTTAAAAAACCAATCCCTATTCGGGCATACATGGTATGTAGCACCGTATCCAATATCCACTCATTATCTCCTGAGTAGCCAGTGATGGGAGTAGTGACAGAGAATGAGAAAACTGACAAGTCCGAGTCGATTCACCTGCCTGTGAGGTACTGCTCTGAGTACTGACCACCTTTGCAAGATTTGCCTCAGTCTTAGACTCTTTCTTCTTCCCTTTAGTCTTTGGACAGTCAACTTTCCAGTGCTCTAATTCTCTGCAAAAGGCACACTGGTTCTTCTTCAGATCTCGATAACCTGGTCTGGACTTGACCTCCCTCTATCATCTTTGCCTTCCTGTGTGAACTCCTGCCTCTTACTGCTAGCGCCTCTGCTGATGAGCTTGCCTGAGAAGGCTGTCTTTCCTTTCTCCTCGTCTCATAATTAGCCAAAGCAGACGACACTTCATGATAGTCAACGGACTGTCTACCATTTATGAAGGTTAAGGTAAACGTCTCATACTCTTCTGCAGGAAGAGAGTTCAAGAGGATTACCGCTTTGTCTTCTTCATCTACCTTGACATCCACATTGACCAAATCTGTAAGAAGTTTCGTGTAGCGATTCAGATGTTCATTCACGGAGCATCCTTTCTTCATCTGAAACCCGTACAGCTTGCTTTTCAGCTGTAGTCTTGATTTAATACTCTTGGTCAGATATTTTCTTTCAAGGATCTCCCACAACTGCCTCGCAGATGTTTCGTGTAACACAAGGTATTTGATATCTTGTGTTAGACACGATCTGATTAAGCCACACGCTGATCGGTTCATCTTCTCCCACTCTTCTTCAGTGGTTGTGCTTCGCTTCTTCTCCAGACGCAAAGTATCTTCAAGGTTTGATACATTCAGCCTATCCATCACCTCACACCTCCACATGCCAAAATTGTTAGTGCCATTGAATTTCACCACGTCAATTCTCGGATGAGGATTCATGGTCCTCACAGATGTACTTTCTTCTGCCATCTCTTTGACTAGATCCTCTATGTAATGCGGAAAACCAACGGAGATAGATAAACAACTTTGATAAAGATCAGATTTTTACCTCCTCACGAAACCTTAGATGAGTTTCTGACTAGATCTACTCCTCCAATGATTCCTTGAGCACTTCACGCGCTGTTCTGAGATCGACACACGATCCTACGAACAGACCCAACGCTGATCTGAGATCGACACACGATCTTCACCAAATCAGCAATCGATGCCCTTCGAATTGCCAGATGATCCCACGACGAACCTGGCTCTGATACCACTTGTGCGTAGAAACAATAACCACGTAGAGGAAACCTGAAGCCCTAGATGTAATATTGAAGTACCACCAACAACAAATAACGATTAAGCAATGAGAAGAACACAAACACCACATTTAACGAGGTTCGGCCAATTTTGCCTACGTCCTCGGGGCAAGGAAGAAAGATTTCTATTGATTTGATTAATCAATACAAGTATTACACGCATTACATAAGAAGAGAGCTCTGCCTCTCTCATATACCCAAGGAAACCCTAGGAATCAGCTTCCAATTTGGGCTGATTTTCAATTCAGTAACTTTCCCGAAACAGTCTGAACCCGTCTGTCGGTCGACCGACCTAAGCACCGGTCGATCGTGCCGGTCGACCGTGCCTAACCGAGAGTTAGGCACTTTCAGTCGGCCGAGCGGTCCCGGTCGACCGCTCTCCTACGGGCGACCGGACCGGTCGACCGCTACACTCTGTGCACGTTGGTGCACGACGGTCGACCGGACCGGTCGACCGTTCTGCTGCTGCTGCTGCTGATTCCCTGCTGCTGCTGTTGCTGATTCTTTAGCCCCTTGTCCTCGTCGACTTCCTCGACTTCCTCTCTCTTCCTACAATTTGCATATCCTAGAGAAGTCTAATGAAGCAAATATTTAACTCTTCTTGATTCAGCTTTTGAACTGGTATGTGTAAAACACCTTATAGAACTTGTGTTTTGCGCCAGTGGCAGACATGACAGTGTTATTTTCACTTTTTTGTTTCAAAATGCGGTATTTGTTTACGATAGTTCTTGATTGCATAATTGATAAAACAGGAACCATTTTTAAATCTCAAAGATATATGAAGTTGACTTTTCGGATTGAAATTTTGTTGCCAGCTTCTTTTATGACACTTTAACAAAGAGATGAATGTACAATTATGGTTTATTTTTATTTTTATTTTTTTTTGTGGGAAGAAAGAAGGGTATTCAATCTGATTACGTTCAACTTCTGATTGCCGAATATATCAAATTCATGTTGTTTTATAATGTGATCTAACTCATATTTCCTATTTCTATACCATAATTAGTAATTAGATACTTTTTGTGTAGAGTAGGAACTATTGTTGCTAAGTAAGAATTGCTTGTTTACATACATGTTGGTCACCTTGTGATTTCTTACGTGCAGAGAGGGATCCTTGCCTAATTTCCTTGTATCTCATGACTAGAGCTTGATGGGATCTAGGGAAGTTTGCATCGGTCTACAGGCTGAACTTGTGAGGGAACCTTCCAGTTTTATGCGGGTTGAATTGAACTACAGCACATTCGTCTGGTTTCTCATGTCTCTAATTTCTTTTTCTGGTATTTGTTAAATTGAACCTACTATTGTTACATGATTAACACTCAGTGGAGAGTAATCATTTGCTTCATTGGCTTTGTTGATGATGCAAGGGTTATTTGTACCTGAATGTAGGTACATTGTGAGTATGTCATTGCAAAATTTTGAATTCCAGTTTGATTATCCTGCCTATTAAAAAATACAAAATTTATTTGGATGAAGATGTTGTTTGTAGAGTTTCAATTTGGCTGTCAGGGTTTTATTGGATATGAACTTGGACAGGTCGATTTGAACTGTGAAAGTTTTAAAGTCATCTGAGTACCGCAATGGCTGCAGTATGTAATAAATTTAATTTGTTAGTTATTGATACATAAATTTTATTAGTTACTTATAATTGAAGAATTTCACCTTATTGGTTAAGACAGAACGGAAGGAAACATGAAAGGAATAGGACAAAACATGCCATGAAGCTCCTGTATAATTTATACAAGTCAATGTAATTCCAGTTAAAACTTCTTTTGCATGCTTAGTTGATCATGTCATAATAACGAGAATTTGCGAGAGAGAAATATGGGTCAGCGTGTTATATTCATTTTATGATGAAAGAGTGTTTTCATTTGTTTGTAAATGTTTGATTTATTGAGCTGATCCACCAGTTTGTAAATCTATTATGATGTAAGAGAGAAATTTGCTATTTGAGGTGCTGGTGTTCCATAATAGAAGGAAAAGAGTTGAAGCTATTTTGGATTTCATGGGGATCTTTGTATGATGGCTCTGATTCGGGGGGTCCATCAAAAGAGAGGGAATCTTCTTACAACATTGACCAACAAGCTAGATATTCATTTGCATAATTAAGGGCACAGAGAATGTATCAACATATCTGAGGTAAATCTAGAGCATATTTGTGTTGGTCTGGACAGAGAGATCCTATTTCTTTCATGTATAATATCTCAGCATCTTTGAGGTCCTAGTATATATGGAATTATCCAATAAAATTACATCATAATGCTGACTCATCATGTTATGTCTCAATTGCAGGATAAAAAGAGGGAGACACTAGAGGTCAGCATTGAACCTGAGGATGAGGTTTTGACCAATTCAAACTTTTGATGAGAGAGCCATTTCTTGAAGATGAGCAAAGTATCCGAGACATCTTGTGAGCATGGATCCTCTGGATCCTGTGAATGGCACATGAAAGAGGATTCTCATCGATAATCATGCCCAAAAAGTAAAAAAGAAAATATAAGGTCTGTCTTGCAATTTCATTGTGATGCTCATTGTTCCTATTCTTTCAAGAGAATTTTTTGCTGTTTACTCTTTGGTTTTCAAAGGGCCTTTGGGATTTAATAGTTTATGTCAAATGTAGAAAATTGCTTGAAATCTTTTTGGCTTTTGTCTGATGCTTCATTTTGACATAGGGTTGTAATCTAAAATTCTTCGATATCCAACTTTAATAAAATATGGAAACTTGGTGCTGCAAATCAACAATCGATGCTATTGAATGACTTTTTGAGCTCTGCCATTCAGCCTTTTGGTTATTGTGATAGAGATAATTTAGCCCTAAAAGATAACAAATTTGTATAGAGAGATCAAAGGAGGCAAAAATTTATGACAGTTTTCTGAAACAGGTACCAATGGAGATGATTATGTCCGTGTTTTTTTTATTTTACATGTCGTCGCCTTGCATTCTGGTTACAGGACATGCGCCTGACTACAGAATCACACATTATTATTATTATTTCCTCCATGTGTTTCAACTGCAGTTCTTATGGGTGACTGATTTCCATACTTCTACAAAGCTAATCGATTAATTAATGCTAATTATAATTCATCCTGAAATAATTTTGTATGTATCATGTATTCTTTCTGAATGTTTGTCTGTGTACATGATGAGATCATTCCTTCTTATTTCAGAGTGTAATGATAATATGCTTACGTGAATCTCATGGTTGAAGAAAGCTTGAAATGGGTGAAGGGCGTGTCGTCCTTCTACACTGGTGCTTTAGCCTCTTGTATATGCCTATCATTTGTACTGGTGAGGAATCCCCCTTCAAGCACAATCTGTAGATGAAGCATCTCAAGGATTTCATGTGTTATATGTTTCCTTTCTATGTAATTACATTTCTTTTTCGTTATAAACTGAAGTTATTGTGTTAACGTGATTGATCCTGTTGAATACGAATTGGGACTTTTATCGATCCTATCGCTGGCTTCAGGTTGATTCAAACATTTCCTTGGTTCTGTGGAATGCTGAATGTATATGGCTTGATAAGGGTTTATAATATCTCCTCTGGCCAATTCAATTTCCTTTCCATCCCCACAAAAATCTGTTCAGACAAAGATTTATGTGTCCGAAGTCAAAATTAAGGTTCCCGAAGTTTTATCTGACTTCTAATATAGTGTTGATTTCTAAGAAAGCAGATTCTGCTGCTAGCAGAATGAGCCAATTTTTTTGCCTGATTCATCACATAATGTGTAGCTTGATTTATGGGAGGGACAAGCAGCTGTCTCTTTCAAAGACACTTCCAAGTAGAAGTTGTTGTTGTGTTTCATTATAGCTTTAGCTTAAAGTAAAGTTAAATTATCCGAAAACTACCGCTAACGAGATTGTTACAGGAATACTAACAAGTAGCATCTCACTTCCAGATTCTGTCTCTGTCATGCTAAACTTTAAGAGATTTGATGCAGCTATGTCAACCTCAGCACCTCTTGTCTCTTCTCCTATTATATGGATCTATGCTTGTGTCAATATTCCTTATAATTCATTTTACTTTGAAACTTTAGCATTGCATTCTCCTTTTCTTTTTTTATATTCCTTGCTATCATCACTTTTTGTGTGGGTGGTGGCATTTGTGGTTTTGATTTGTTTCACTTCCCATTCCAACATTTCTGTTCTGATCATAGTCTACTTTTTTCTAATGTATTGTTTGTAAAGTTAGATCCCCGAATTTGCATATATGCCATACATAGTAGGAATATATGTTGCTTATACCATGAAAGACAGTAGTTACAACGACCGTATTCAACACAAGCGACTTAAACATATCGGTTTTGCCTATGTGCTAAAGATTTGAGGTCATTAACAAACAGTGTCCAAGTTATTAAACTTAGATAAGTTTTAGTTATTTTTTCTCTCCTTCATTTTTGCCTCATGTAGCAATTCAAATTCACATACTTCAGATAATTGGATTGTAATATCTCATGTAATTATTCTGACTTAATTGAGTTAGGCTATTGTTCTGTGACTTGTTACATTGTTACAATTCCCTTTCCTTTATGTCTACCAGGGGCTTGTAAGCCTATCTTTTCATTAGCAACAGCTGATGTGTATACCATCAATACTTCATGAGTTGGGACTCATTGGTAGTGTCTAGCTGATGGTTTCTGGTACTAAAGAAATTTAGTTGTAAAAGGTATTAGGCCCTGTTTTAAATATCGTCCGAGTCGACCGAGATATCGTCTGATATCTCCTTTTTGCCTGCTGCCGATACGATATGGGGAAATCGTTTGTTATATCGTTTGTAGCAAAAATCGGCCGATAAATCGTCTGATATGAAATAACTTATTTATTGCACAATTGCGTGCAAATGTACATTGTTTTTATTGTCTTTGCATGCACATTATATCATTCTTATTAGGTAGATGATATCTATAACACTAAATCAATTTTTAGTTATCAATATTTATTATATATAATATATGTTCCTGATATGCGCGCATATTCCCGGTATCTCCCCCGATATCCAATATGAAAAACTCCCATCCGATACGATCCCGATATCCACTATCTAGAGCCTTAGTATTAGGTGATGATCCCTACACTAGAATTCTTTTGTCATCCCTCAGCTAACTTTACCTTTACCCCAAAGGATTTAAACTCTAATTCAAAGTCATGTATAAGTTGCAAAGCCTTTGTCATGCATGTCCATATCTCATTAACCTAAGGTCTTTATATATGTATATATATAAGTTGCAACTCTTATCATCCCCCAAACTTCAAACAGTACTAGCCTCTAGATCCTTCTCTCTTTTCTTTTTTTGATGTCCTTCACCAGCATGCCTTGCTTTGCTCATGAAGATGATGAGGAAGAAGAGCAACCCAAGCTTTCTTCCAGCAACAGCTGCAGGCTCATCCCATCCCTCATCAAGGAGGCCTGCTGCGCTCACTGCCATGTTTCATTCTGCCTCAAGTCTCCCTCTTCGTCCAGCTCTGACGATGAAGACGAAGAAACTATACCTGACAGAGATCTCGATAATGAACATGTCTTCATCTATATGTGTACTTGCTCTTTCTTCTTCAACTTCTTTAGTTCCAAATTACTAATCATGTGGTCTGTCTCTTTGTCAGGTGATTGTATTAGAGATCAGAAGCCGAGCGATGAAAGCAAAGATGAGGCCCAAGGACTACTCGTTTGCGGATAGCCTCCACTGGGTTCTCTCCCCCTCGTCAGGAAAACTGCTATTTGCACCAAAAGAAGAGAGAATTGATATCGAACAAGAAGATGATGGAGGAGGGAACGACAATCAAAGCGAGGTTTTCTGCTCGGTGAAGAGCTGCTTCTCTCGCTGCTCGAGTGAGGAGGAGCTGGACTGTTCCAGCCATCTCCGTGCACGGTCAGTATGGGACGAGTTTGTGCACTGCGAGGGGTGGCCTTTCGGCCTGTGCAAGAAGGCTCAGGTGCTGCCTCCATTGCCGAGCTCCCCTTCGGATTCCTGGACCTGGCGAAAGAGGAACCAGCTCGGCGCTATGGTTTGTGCCACCACAGTGACATCTATCTAATTCATGTCAATCACGAGGAGGTGGTAGGATTCTTAAGGTTTGAAGACCCACATATATGATATCCAAGAGAGGTGTGAGCAAGATAGCTGTGAGCTATCGTTGCAAGATGAAGGGATGGGTGCAAATAATCCTTTATTATGTGTATATATATATAAAAGTTCTTGGATTTGCTTGTTATGATCCTTGTTGAAATTTTTGGGTATGCATATTGCAATTTAAAGAAGTTTTTAAATGTTGAATGTCCAAAATCAAATCAAGATAAAGGAGAAAAATCAGTAAAGAAAATATAAAAAAAGGAGGAAGCACAAGAACACATTTTTTTTTTTTTTGGTTAGTGGTCAAGCAGAAAATTTCACATCTATTTTTCAGATATTTGGCTTATCAATTATTCTAGATGCTTGCCTTTTAGTAAACAAATGGAGTTTAATAAATGTATATAGATATTCTGCATATTCAACGGTAGCTTTTTTAGAATTTAGCCTTTTCTTCGTCATGTTCATAGATGAGGATATTCGTACCAAGATAGGCGTAACATTTATAAAAGAGAAGATGAGAGAAAATCGCCTACGATGGTTTGGTCATGTGCGATGTAGACCTACAGATGTGCCAATCCGACGAGCAGAGCGTATCAAATTAGAGCAAATTAAAAGAGCGCAGGGAAGACTGAAGTAAACATGAATGGAGGTAATACGACAAGATATAGAGGCTAAAGGTCTTAGTGAAGAATTATTGCTCGATAAGAATGAGTGGAGAAAGCTGATCCATGTGCCCGATCCGACGTAATTCTCTTTTGGTTTATGTAGCCTACCCAAATACTTGGGACAAATGGCTTAGTTGTTGTTGTTGTTGTAGCCTTTTCTTCATCACATAAATAAAACGTTTTTCTAGCTACGATAATGAAACCTTTTTTTTTTGGTCCCCTTTGAAATGAATTATAGGAATATTTGCTTTCTTCCCAACTATGATGAAATGAATGACCTAACTCTCAACAACACCTGCAGATATTAAGACTGCACATGCCTCAATAAATCTGCCCAAATTATTGGTCCCCAGAGAAGAGGGCTTCCTCATTATGTCAATGAATGCACTGATATACGGTCTCTTCTACATCAATTGTCTCATAAATCTGTCACAAAAATACAAGACAATGCTGCAACGTCAACGGAGGTCTATCTTAGAGTAGGAGTTTTTATTTGTAGTGTTTTATTTTTAGTTTTTACGGGCACCTGCGTGTGCATAACTTTATGTCCTTCTAGAAAACAAAAAGTTATTATACGCTGTTTGAGATTATTATTAATTTATATTTAATGAAATACGGGAGACCACTTTGGTCCATTGTTTCTTTTCAAAAAAAAAAAAAATGCGACAATGAAGCGGTTTTCCTAGTAAAGTCTATAAGCCGTTTCCAATAATGGGGATAAATCCTTTAGTTAGAACTGAATAAAGGGTAGAAGTGGCCAAGCGGATCAAGGCAGTGGATTGTTAATCTATCATGCAAAGACCCACTCGTAGACTTGAGCCTCGTGGACGAAAACGCGAGATCACTGATTTGGGTCCATCAATTACGATCAGCAACACTTTTAGACCCATCTTGAAGATTCAAGGTAAAAGTTGAGAGCTCATCAACGACTCGGACATCAGAAAGAATATATGCAACAAGTTAAGAGGAGAAAAGCATCCGATGAACTGCTACCGTTGGCGGAGCCGGGATTTGAAAGACGGGGGCAAAAATAACAGGTCAGGTGTGCCGTAAAATTTCTCACTTCCAACTCTCAACTCAACACAAACCTCACCATCCCTAGAATCAAAATCATCAACTAAAAAAAATGGAAATCAAGTCAAAATCCCCAAATCATCAACTCAAAATGAAGAAAAAGTAGGAAGGAAACGATGGTGATCACTTTAATGAATCCCACAACCATCATCTTTTTTCTTTTGCTCTCGCCCTGTCGCAGCCGCCGCGACACTCGCTTGCCCAGATCTCGCCGTGCTGCTGGATTTCACCATCCTCAAGACATTCTTGTCAGCGGTGAGATCCGACCCCTCGCTCCTCCCTGGCGACACCCCAACCCGCTGCGCCTGTGCCCTGCATGGTATGACCTGTGGAGATTCAGAGAGGTTTCCTTAGATCAATCACACACGCATGAATAGAAAACAAAAGAGAAAACATGAGATTTAATGAGGTTTGACACTTTGCCTACGTCCTCGGGACAGAAAGGAGAGAGATTTTATTAATCAAATCACCAATATATGTTATAATCAATGGAGACAAGACCCCTCTATATATAACCAGAGAATCCATGAAGAAAAAGAAATCAAAAGATCTGAAATTGGATCAAAGACAATTTCAGAATCCAAATCAAAGACAGTCCTAGACCCGACTGTCGGTCGACCAGGCGATCGACCGACCCAAGTAGCGTCGACTGGGCATCGACTGCTAGTTATGCAGTTGCACAAAACAATGTTCTGTATGGTCGATCGGGCGGTCAACCGCTCCCATCTCTTGCTTGTTTCTCTCTGTAGGTTGGTTGACCAGGCGATCGATCGATATGCACGTTAGTCGATTGGCCTGTGCACATCGGTCGACCAACCCTCTGTCTTTAGCAATGATATGTCTTGGTCTTCATCTTGTGCACGTCGTTGAGCTTCAAATCTCTAGGCTATCTTCTCCAATGAGTTAAAAAAATCCACCAACAAGATTCTAGACTCTCTTCCCATAATTCTCCACCCTTGGTGAAGATTTCTCAAAATTGAGCCGAATACAATGACTCAACGGGTTGCACCAATGTTGTTGCCTGAGGGATCAAGCCATCTATAGTTCATCAAATATGCTCTATCAAACTCAAGAGACTAGAAGGTATGGAGTAAGTTCTTACAATGATTGAACTTAGCTCTCAGAACCACCTAAGTAAGAATGTTTGCTGAATTCTCCTTCGTGTGAATCTTTTCAAGCACTAGATCATTTTCTTTGAGAATGTCTCTTAGTGAAACCTGACGTCGATATGTTTCATCTGTGCAAAATAGACCTAGTTCTTTGCCAAATAGATAGCACTCATGCTATCACAATTGATCTTCAATAGATGCTAATCGATCCCCAAATTCTCAAGCAACCCTTGAAGCCAAATACCCTTCTTTATAGCCTCTGTAATGGCCTTATACTCAGCTTCAATTGTCGATAAAGCAACAGTAGACTCCAAAGTTAAGCACCAACTCACTGGTGCTTAGGATATTGTGAATACATATCCCGTTCAGACCGACATTTGTCAAGATTTCTTGCATAGTCGAAGTCAACATATCCCGTACACTCTTACTTACTATTGGTATCCTTCTCAAATATCAAACCAACATCTATGGTACCTTTGATGTATCATAGAGTCTACTTCACAACCTCCCAATAACCCCTACCAGGATCGTGCATGTATCTGCTGACCATACTGATGGCTTGTAATAAATATGGCCTTATATACACCATTGCATACATCAAGCTATCCATTGCACTGGCATATGGTACGTGAGACAAATACTCACGTTCTTCAATTGTAGTCGAAGACATAGTAGCCCTAAGCTTGAAGTGAGAAGCCAACAGTGTACTTACAGACTTTTTTCGCCATTGATGTTGAACTTTTATAGTACATTTTGCAAATACCCCTTCTGAGTCTAGCAAACCTTGTAAGTATCCTTGTCTCCTTTAATTTTTCATGTCAATTACCTTCTTTGCTTCTCCTAAAATTTTCTTCTTGAACTCAGAAGACAATTGTTTCTTCAACTTATCAATTGCAAATTTACTCTTAGATGCAATGATCATATCATTAACATATAGCAATAAATAGATATACTCTCCATTGGTAACTTGTTATAGTAAACACATGAATCATAGTTGCTTCTTGTTCTTGCCAATATGAAATTATCAAATCACTTGTACTATTGTCTCACGGTTGCTTAAGCCCACAATAGCGATCTTCAACTTGCAAATCAAATTTTCTTTTCATGCAGCTTTGTATCCGAGTCATAAAGATCTCCTCATCAAGATCACTAGGAGAAAGATGATCTTCATCATTGAGCTAATCTAGATTCAAGTTGTACTGCACCACCAATTCCAACAAAATCTAACGGGTCAGAAAACCTTATTGTAATTAGTACCTTCTCTCTGTGCATAACTTTTTACTACCAATCTGGTCTTATAGTGAATAATAGCTCCATCTTGAGATCCTTGCTTCTTTACATGCACCCACTTGCAACTAATGATCTTCTTCCCCTTGGTAATTCTGACAATTCTCAAATATCATTCATATGAAGAGAATTCATCTCCTCCAACATGGCTTCCTTCTACATCTCAGACTCAGAACTAATTTTTGCTTCTCTATATGTAGATAGAATCGCATCTTCAATGACTGGGAGTACATAAGACATAATCATATTTGTAGTAAGCCATGAGTAATTCTGTGGGTTTCTTCTTCTTGTCCAGATGCAACAAAATCTTGGTCCTGATGCATAACCTGTCCTTCATTCTCAGTGTCTTCAGTAATCTTATCGGCTACATGATTCTCATCCTGTGTTACTGTCGGTGGAATCTCAAATGATATTGAACTGCCTGGGGTATGTGGAGTAGAATCACTCTCCACCTGCTGTGATACCTCTGTGGTCTTCTTACTCTCTACCTGCTGAGAGTCGGTAGGCTTCATCATTGAGGCCTCATCAAATGTAACATCTCTGCTCAAAATAGTGTTCTTATCTTTACGCTCTCATATTTTGTAGTCTTTGACACCTCTCTTGAACCCCTAAAACACACTTTGTTCGCTCTAAGATCCAACTTGTTTTCCTTAACGTGATAGTAGGCAAGACAACCAAATATTCTAAGCGAGACACAACAGTTTTTTCAGACCAAACCTTTATGGGAGTTTTACCTCATATCGCAGACGATGAAAACCTATTAATGAGATGACACACATACATCAATGCCTCAGCCCAAAAGGATTTCGACAATCCAGAGTTTGATAATATACATCGAATCTTCTCTGGTATGGTCTGATTCATCCTCTGAGCCACCCCATTTTGTTGTGGTGTCTCTCTAACTATGAAGTGCCTCTTTATGCTCTCGTTATAATATACCTGTAGGAACATATAACTAGTTTACTCACCACCATTATCTGAATAAAGTACCTTGATCTTCCTTCTTGTGTGTGTTCTCCATATGCTTCTTTCACTCCATAAACAAATTTAGGACTTCTCTTTGTGTCTCGTGATGTACACCCAAAACTGTCTAGGAAAATCATTAATAAATGACACAAAGTAATACATACCTCCAAGTGATGCCATCTTGGTAGGTCCCCAAACATCCGTATGAACGTCATTAAGAATCCCCTCTGTGCGCTGAATAGCGATGCCAAACCTTACCTTGGTGTAAGACCCATAGTTAGTAATATTGTATTTTGTTTTCCTGAAGTATTTATTTTAATTTACAAATTATTTTTATCAACTTAATTTATTATTTTCTTCTTGTGATTATTATTAACATTTTTAGTGTTGCTATTATTACTGTTAATTATTATTATTATTATTATTATCTTGTAATGTTATTGGTTTATTAATGTTATTATTTTGGTTAAGTAATGTTACTACTAATGTTGGATTATTATTTTGTAGAGGTGTATTCCTCATCCCTTGATTTCCATTCATGTCTTACTCCTTGATCCTACCCATTAGCCCATAACCTTAAACCCATTATCTAATCCATACTCATTTACCCATTAGATCTAATAGCCCACCAATCCAAGACCCATTAACCTATTTGGATCCTAACCCATTACTCAATCCAAACCCAAACCCATTACCCAAATATCTAATCCTAACAACCCAAATCCTATCATATCTAAATCCTAACTAATCCCCTCAAAAATCTCCACCAAATCCTAATCCCATGATTTTCTCTCCCTAATCCTCTCCTCAAATCCCTAATCCTCTCCTCAAATCCCTAATCCTATCATCTCCTCCCACCAGCCGCACTCTCTCCTCTCTCCATCTGCGGCAACCAGCCTGCAGCCTGGCACCCCCCACTCGGCCAATCTCCTCCCACATCCAGCGCGCACGGTAGCAACCTCCTTTCCTATCCACTTGCGGCAGCCAACAGAACAGCCCCCCCTTTCACCTCTCTCCACCAGGCCGCAATCAACAAGAGCACCAGCAGCCAGGCTGGTGCACACTCGCAGCAGCGGCCTCCTCCCCTTGCTGGCGACGCTCAGCAGCAACGACGGATCAGCAGCAAGCCCCCTGCGTGCCCAGCTCCTTGGCTACACCAGCAAGCAACCAACGGTAGCAACAGCAGCATGACGACAGCAGGACAGCAGCCCCGTGTGCGCAGATCCAGCCCCTCTTCCCCTCCTCGACAGCAGCAGTCCAGGAACAGCAGAAGCGCGCCCATCTCCCAGTTCGACAGCGGCCCCGTGCGTGCGTCTCCATGACCGAGCCCCTTCCAGCGAGCAACACGGCATCGTCCGACGGCGAGCAATCCCCTATGTGAGTGTTTCTCGCTATCTCCCTCTCAATCATTAATTGGAGTAATTGTAAATATTTTTATGAATCATTTGATGCGTTATATTATTATGCGTGTGGAGATCTTTAAGTTTGGATGCGGATCGTCATCCCTTAGTTTTCATGTTGGATGTTTAGTAATATGTTATGCATGAATATCTTTGATGTTGGAATCCCTTGTTTACCATACGAGTGTTGGATAATTTGTGTGGACTATACATGTTGGAGCCCTTATATGTGTTGTAGAGATTTTGGGAAGAAGGATAGATATATCTCAGACCTGTTTGTGGCTGACAGAGCCGGATTAGTCGACTAATACCTATTATTAGTCGGCTAATAGCTCTGTTAGTCCACTAACCCCAGAAACTTAGTCGACTAGTACAGCTTCCAGGAATTGTTGGATTCTCTGTTTTTTCACTGTTAGTCGACTTGATAAATATAGTAGTCGACTAGCAGTTAGTGTAGTCGACTTACCCTCTAACCCTAGTCGACTAATAAGTTGACCTGGAGTTGTGTAGCTCTCTGTATACCCTGTCAGTCGACTTGCCCTTCCTAGATAGTCGACTTGGCCTTGTGTAGTCGACTTGGTCCCCTTGATTAGTCGACTACACCTTCCCCTAGTCGACTTGTTTATAACCCTAGTCGACTACTGTTAGTCTGTCAGCTGTGTGTAGTTCCTTTATTGGATGTAGACATTAACCTTGGGTTATGTAATGACTATTGATGAATGTATATGACTTCAAGAGATAGATATGGGTGGTAATGACTTGATCTTATAGATCTCATAGATGCATGTATATGACATATTATATTGCTGAGTGTTGGGATATCATGACTGATCTTAATAGAAGAGGGAATTGTGAAGACTTGGGAATCAGATTAGATTGTCAGAGTGAGAGAGCTGAGCTGTGATATTGATATATGTTGGAATGACGATTATTATATCAAATTACTCGATGTGTATTGGTACTTGATGATCATGGAACTATTGACATTATGAGTTGGTTGTGATGACTTGGATCTATAGTTGCGTATTTGAGATTCATTAGATGATATGTTGTTGATGTTGAGTACCAAGAATAGATATTCTAGACCACATGTTGTTGGAGGATATTTCATCTGTAGTTGTGATTATGGAGTATGTTGACTTATTGATATTGAGGACACACCATGTGCTTCATGTTAGTTATTGATTACTTCAATTGATAGAGATTGAGTTATGATGATGGTGATCTAGTCGATGTCAGTAATGTTGTACTTCAGAGTTATTAGATAGCAATCATTACTTTATTATCCGATGTACTTTACCTGTTTGATTGTTTGTACCACTTCACAGACATCACTGAGCATTCACCATATTTATTTTACTAATCTAAATATTTACTAGCATCATTTCATGTACCTATATTGATTTAGGACTAGTGGAGGTATACCTCATATTGTACACCAGACACCTTCATGGGACCTTGGCATGACTATAACACTGTTACCTGATATTTTGTACTCATGTACCTTGGACTCCTGTATATCTTGTACTCATGTATCCTGGACTCCTGTATCTCTCGTACCCATGTCCCATGCACTGTTGACCTGTTAATAGCACAGTCAAACCGGCGTCCGGCGGACCATGCCGTCTGGTGTCGGGATGACGAGGATGTATCCCACAATCGTGCTAGCGTCCGGCGGATCCCTGAAAGGAACTAGTGCCACATGGAGTAAAGTGCCACACCATACACATGGTGGGGGCCACCTCTTGAATCCATGGGGGCCACCTCTAGAATCCTGTTTCCCTCAGAGCAAAGTGCCACACGGAGCAAAGTGCCACACCATACACGTGGTGGGGGCCACCTCTTGAATCTGTGGGGGCCACCTCTTGAATCTGTAGGGCTATCTCTTGTACGTGACGCCTGGTGTTAGCGTGATATTACATTCTCAGTGCTTATTAACATCCACACGCACTTGTATGATGATAACCCCTTGAACACATGCTATTTGGTCTCTTCCCTGTTCGAACAATGATACCCGCATATCGGAGTTCGAATGAGTTCTACTGGAAGTGCGGGCTCCAGGGTGAACTGTCGGATGTTGTGGGACGCCGGTGGGAAAGGACAAAGATAACATAGAACACCACTGATTGTTATTGAATGGTTTGGATGAAACATTGTGTTATGCCCTAAACTGTTGCTCTGCCTTATGACATATGACTGTATACATGATTATAACCAGGACCAGATTATCATGACCAGGACCAGACTTATGATCAGACTTGGATACCAGCCTAGTGACATGTGATAGGTTACATATTTTGACACCAGTTGCTTGTTTACTATTGTGACAGTTGTCTTTTATCTTTATTCGTGTTGTTATCATATATATTACAGTTCAGTTATTTATCTTGTTATTCGGCTTCTTATATCTGCAGTTGTTCTTCTCTATTATTTATGCATTGTTTATCTGCACGAGCTGTTCCCTTTACACACACACTCACCATGGTCGCGTTCTGACGACCCTGGATTTGCACGTCCAGATATTGGACATTTGTTTCTGTTGTGTAGATGTTCGTTGCGCTCATATATATTGCGAAGAGCTTGAGTCTCTCTTTCTTGATTATAGGTATTCTTTTTCTTTTATTCATGTTACTTCCTGATTCTATCCTTATTGCATTCAGCTGTCCTTTTTCCTTCCGTTATTCATCTTTATCATGTGTAGCCTTTATATGTCATATTGCAGTGATTTTTGAGTGCTTATGGTTTAGATTATAGCTTGTTCAGGTTAATTTAGGCTTAGCGTGTATATGTGGGGTATTTTCCTCGCGTATATACGTCGCCGACTCTCGTCGCGACTCCGTTTCCGCGTATTTTGGGAAGCGGGGCGTGACACTTGGTCTCCTTGTTAATGACCTAATATTCACAAAGCTCCAATTTGTAGGTCTTGGCACCCTTCAACAATCTTTTCTTTGTGAGAGCTTGCAGATTCTTTTCACCTGTGTGTCCGAGCCTCATATGTCATAGCCTGGTTAAATCTTCATCCGAACCAACTGAAGTTTCCAGTTGCTCTGTAACTGTATTATCCCTGAAGTAATAGAGGTTGTTGCGCCTGACCCCCTTCAACACCACCATAGAGCTTTTGAGCATTTTGAGAACTCTGTCTCTACCAGAAAACTCTAGAACCTATAATTCCTACGCTCCAATTGAGATTAGGTTTTTCTTCACCTGAGGAATGTATCTCACATCTTTTAGCTATTTCACCATCCCATCAAACATCCTGATAAGAACAGTACCAACTCCATCCATGCTGCAAGTAGAGTCGTCACCCATCTGCACCAAACCACCGTCTAGATTCTCAAAGCTAGCAAACTAATCCTGCTTAGCCTAAACATGGTAGATAGCGTCCGTATTCAATATCCATTTAGAGACATTGAGTAGAACACTGAAGCAATAGTGATAGTCTGCGAAACAATCGATAAGTCAGAATCCAAACCATTTTCCTATGAACTTTTCACATGTGCGACATTTGCTTTTAGTTTTGAATCCTTCTTTCCTTTGATCTTCGGATAATCAACTTTTTAGTGTCCTTTTTTTCCTGAAGAAAGCACACTGATTCTTCTTCAAACCAGTCCTAGACTTCGACCACCCATGATCGCGTTTGCCTTTACAATTGAAACTTCTTCCTCTTGCAGTCAGTGCCTTTGCTGATATGCTATTAGAGGACTCCTTATGCTTACGTCTCAATTCATGATTTATAAGAGCAGCTGACACTTTATTGTAGCTTAGGTATTGCCTACCATTGATAAGGGTGAGAATTAAGGTCCCATAATCATCATTTGGAAGAGAGCTCAACATGATCAACGTCTTGTCCTCGTCCTTGATCACTTCATCCATGTTAGTTAGGTCTGTAAGAAGCTTTGTGTAGTTGTTCATGTATTCACCAATGAAAATTTCCTTTTCAGCTGGAAGCGGTAAAGCGTCCTTTGAGATGCAAGCGGTTCTCAATACTCTTTGTTAAATACTTGCTCTTTAGGATTTTCTAAATCTTTCTTGAGAAAGTCTCAGTCATCACATGATACTTCATATCTTGTGTCAGACAAGACCTGATGACGCCACATGCCGTCTGATTAATCTTGTCTCAAATTTTCTTCGAGATCTCCTTTGTTTCTTGTCATACAGAAGAGAGTCTTCCAAATTTGATAGGTTAACGCATCCATCACCTCGCATCTCTGATTATTCATCAATTTTGCATATTCTATACCATATTCCCATATTTATTTTAAATAAAATTCTGCTATTTGACCTTCTCTTTGTTTAATAATGTGCAGATTTTTATTTAATGGTGAAGGAGAGAAACAGCCCATTAAGCCCAACTAATTTGGATTTTTTGAAGGATTAATTGTTTAGCCCAAAGAGATTAAATCAAATTCTTTACAAACCCGAAGCCCAGAACTCGATTGCAAATATAGCACGTGAAATATACCAATATGGGAATTATGGGACAGAAGGCACAGTGCCAACGCCCATGCTTCGTTCGCGCAAACTTGGCAAAAGCCGCGTTTGCGCGGCAGAGTTAAGACTGTTGACGCAGAATTTTCATGTGGGGATTACATTAATTCCAAGGTATGGTTTTACACTATAAATACTGCACCAGGACCAAAGGCAGAGGCATGGACAGACCAGAAAAGAAGAGTTAGAATTTTTTTTTTTAGTTTTCATTTTTCTACCGAATTTCATAGTTTAATTTCAGGTTTTATTTTGAGAGTGATTTTGTAAGAGGGAAAAGCTTTGTAACTGAAGGTGACAGATTCAATAACAAGGTGTTCTCGTTCTTCTCTTAAATCTCTTTCAATTAATCGCTTATTTACTTTATGCAAGCTTTCATTTCATTAGCAATGTTTTGTTTATCTTTAGTCATGGGTAACTAATTCTTTCTCATATCTTGTTAATCTCTACCCACTACTATTTCTAGTTTTTACTAAACGACCCGATTGAATCATTTGCATGCCTAATCCAAGCCTTACAAAAGCGAGTGTTTTTGAAGACACATAAGGATGGGAAATTAAACTTTTATTTGTTAAGACTAGTCAACGGTTTTTCTTACTCTATACTTGATCAAATCTTGATAGTTTAATGTTAAAGTTTGACTTAGTATTACTTCAAATAGGGTTTTCTAGTCTATCTCATTTGTTTTGCTTGAACCTTGTGTAAATTCCAAGGTGGAAGTTTGCTTGTGATCCAAAGTGAAGCAATTATTTTTCAAAAAAATTAGAAAGTAGTGGTGGTAGACGATTTACAAGCCTTGAGCTTTTCTCATAATTTCAAAACCCCAATTTCTCTTGAACCAACTTTTCAAAACTAAACTCAAATAAATAATTTTATTTTATTTTTCTTTCTGGAGAAGCAAATTATACTTAGAAACTGACCGAAATGCATGTATCGTATCTCTCCCTGAGGATTTGACCCATTTAGCCTTTGCTATCACTGATAGAGTTGCGAGAAACCATGACACTTTCCATATTCTCTGCTTTTTCTCAATCAAACTCTACATATCAAAACTGTTCGTGCCATCAAAGTTCACCACATCAATCTTTGATTGGTGAATAATGATAGTCTTCACTGTCGATTGACTGACTTTGGCTATAATCAGAGAATTGAAATACAACTGCGAAAACTTGTCAGTGAAAATAGATCCAAATAGATAACTTTTGAATCTTTGCCACAAACGAAAATCTAGATTGGATTTTCGAACAACAATCTACTTCACTGATCCCAACGAACCCAAAAGCTCTGATAACACTTTTTATGACCTCTGGAGATTCAAAAAGGTTGCCCTAGATAAATCACACATGCATAAACAAAAAATAAAAGAGAGAACACGGGATTATAATGAGGTTCAGCAATTTGCTTAGGTCCTCGAGGCAGAAGGGAGAGAGATCTTATTAATCAAATCACCAATGCATGTTATAATCAATAGGGACAATATCCCTCTAAATATAATCAAAAAATTTACGAAGAAAGGAAATTAAAAGATCTAAAACTGGATCAGAAATAATTTTAGAATCCAAATCAAAGACAATCCCATACTCGACTGTCGGTAGACCAACCAATCGATCGACCCAAGTAGCTGTCAACTGGGTATCGGTCGCTAGTTTTACGGTCAAACGAAACAACATTCTGGACAGTTAAGCGGCGATCGACCACCCCCCATCTGCCTCCTATATTGCTCTCTATTGGTCAGTCGTCAGGGTTGTCGATCGACTCCATCCTCCCTTCCTTCTGTGCATGTCGGTCGACCGGTGACCGACAGGTCTGTGCACACTGGTCGACCGACCCTCTGTCTTCAGCAATGTTGTGTCTCTGTCTTCAAATTGTACACACCGTTTAACTCCAAATCTCTGGGCTATCTTCTCAAGTGAGTTAAAAAACTCTACCAACAAGACTTTAGACTCTCCACATTCTGAAGGCCCTCCACCTCGTCCAAGCCCAGTTCTTAAAGACCCATTCCTTTTTCCTTCCCCCTCTCAAGTCCTCCGCCTCCTGCTGGTCGGACTATCAGGCCCTCCTCAACGGCTTCGGGTTTCCTCCACCGAGCTTCGGGGGGGGGGGGGGGGGCACGTGGCCCCCTTTCCCCTCGCTCTGCCACTGGGCTATCTCTCTCCTCTCTAATATCGACCCATTCTCTCTTCCTCTTAACCTTCTCCAGCTCAAGATCTAGCGAGCACCCGACGTTGAATCTTCTCTTGGAACTCACTGTGCCTCCCTTCTGCTCTCTCTCTGCCCCCCCAAAAAAAAACTCACAGTCAGCATTAGCAAAGAGATTGGGCTACATATCGCAAAGGCTCCCCCTCCGATGAATGTCAAACTCCAACGGCTATGGTGTTGAGCAACTAATCTATTATATAAGCGCTGCCAGTTTGTCGTAGCGAATCTGTTATATACTAGTCTACGGACCATATATTATAATCTAAAATTTTAAGTGAAAAATGGATCTTATTCAACTTTTTTTTCTTTCTTTCTTGCTTAAAAAAACAAAGAGGTATACTAAAAGGCTTCAAAAAAAAACTTACAAGAATACCAACCATCTACTTTAATGTCATAAACAAATGACAATAATGCATATATGACTCTTTAACTTCCCCAATTCATGGTGACTTTTGATTTCTCCAAATTGATGATGACTCTTCATTCTTTATAATTGAAGATGATGACTTTTCGTTTCTTTCAATTGATGATGACTCTTCATTTCTCCTAATTGATGATGATGACTCTTCATTCTTTCAATTGATGATGATGGCTCTTCATTTCTTCACCTTATGGAGTCTCTTCTACTTCCAAAATTAATGAAATAAAGTCATTTTTATTTGAAATTTTAACACCCCCCTCAAATCAAAATGTTTTCATACCGAGCATTTCTTTTAGCCTTCTGAAAGGTTCAATAGGCAATGGCTTGGTGAAAATATCTGCTACTTGCTCCATGATATGACAATACTCCAGCTCTACGGTTTTCTGGTTTACATGGCCTCTGAGAAAATAAAACCGTGTATCTATATGTTTGCTCCTCTCATGATGTACTGGGTTCTTTGCAAATTGGATGGCTTATTTATTATCCACAAATATTACAGTCGCTTCTTCTTGTGAATGATCCAACTCCTTTAAAATATTCTGCAACCAAATAGCTCACATATAGTAGATGAAGCTGCCACATACTCTACTTCGCATGAAGATAAGGCCACAACTTCTTGCTTCTTTGAGGTCCTTGAAAATGCAGTTGATCTAAGATAGAAGATATAGCCAGTGGTGTTTTTTCTCTCATCTTGGTCACCTCCCCAGTCTCTATCTGAACAGCCTACTAACTCTACAGTTTAACCATAAGTATAAAATAGACCAAGATTGAGTGTGCCTTTGATATACCTTAGAATTCTCTTTGTAGATAGCCAATGAGACTCTTTGGTGTCTCCATATATCGACTCACAAGTCCGACTCTATAAACAATATATCGACCCTTGTGATCGTTAAGTATCTCAGGCTACCAACTAGACTTTTGAAAACAGTCGAGTCTACAAAATCTCTAATTTCTTCTCTTGATAGCTTCATTCCTGTGGCTATTGGGGTATTCACTGGGTTGCAGTTACTCATCTTGAATTTCTTCAAGATCTCCTTCATTTACTTCTTTTGAGATATAAATATCCCATCTTGTTGTTGCTTCACTTCGATACAAAGAAAATAGGACATCAATTCATTGTCCGTCATCTCAAATTCATTGAACATTGCCTCCTTGAATTCAGCAAGCATCTCGGCGCTACTTCCTGTGTAAAACAAGTCATCAACATAAAGACAAATTGTTAGAAATTCGCCTTGATGGTTCCTTTTCATGTAGATGGCATGCTCATAAGGACATTTGGTGAAGCCATTTTGATGAAGGTAACAATCAATACGGGCATTCCATGCCCGTGGTTCCTGCTTTAAGCTGTACAAGACTTTTTTTAGGTGATATACTTTATTTTCTTGCCCTTTTACTAGAAAACCTTCTGATTGCTGTACATACACCTCTTCTTCAAGAATACCATTGAGAAATGCTGACTTAACATCTAAATGATATATCTTTCACCTGTGATGAGCTGCAAGTGAAATTAATAGTCTCACAGTGTCCAATTAACCAACTGGTGCAAAGACTTCTTCGTAGTCGATGCCATATTTTTGTTTGTAGCCTTTCGCTACAAGCCTCGCCTTGTACCGACCAACTTCACCATCTGCTGCGCCTTTGATCTTGTACACCCATTTGACACCTATTGCCTTGTGATTTTGTGAAAGTGTTGTCAATACCCATGTGTCGTTCTTCTGGATGGCATGCATCTCCTCCTTCATTGCTGATCGTCAACAATCTCCTTCCTTAGCCGCTTGGAAAGTGAGAGGCTCATGATTGGCATATAAACAAAAGAGATTAGTTTCTCCATCTTCTTCTATCTGCTCATAAATTCTGAGGCTTCTCATTTGATTGGACCTCATTGCACGGAGGATTTACTACTACTACCTTCCCCAGAAGATGGAGAACGTCTTATAGGAGACGGTGTAGCATGTTGAGGAGATGGTGGTGTAGCTGGTGGTGGAACATCTTGTAGGGGCTCGTCAGGTTCATTCACCATAGGTTGCTCTTTTGGCAGTCTCTTCATTGCTCCAACTCCATGCTTCAGCTTCATTGAAGACAATGTCTCTACTAACCACTAGTTTCTTAGTTAGTAGATTGTAGAGCTTGTATGCCTTCGACTCCTCGCTATATCCGATGAAAAATGTATTTTTCATCATGATTATCAAGTTTCTTCCTTTTAACTTCAGGTACTTGAGCATATGCAAAATAGCCAAAAATTCGTAGGTGTGCGACATTAGGCGTGTAGCCGCTCCATGCCTCTTGAGGAGTCTTACCCTTTACTTGCTTTGTAGGCACCGGTTGAGCAAGTAAGTTGAACATGCCACAGCTTCCGCCCAAAAATGCTTCGGCAGCCCCTTTTCTTTAAGCATGGTTCTTGTCATGTCAAGAATACTACGATTTTTCTTTCTGCGATGCCATTTTGCTGTGGTGTGTAGGCAGTAGTAAGCTGCCTCTTTATGTCTTGCTCCATGTAATATTCTTGAAACATATTTGAGGTGTACTCACTACTGCCTCTTTATGTCTTGCTCCATGTAATTTTCTTGAAATATATTTGAGGTGTACTCACCACCTCGATCAGATCGGAGAGTTATTAGGTTGTGGCCACTCTCTGCTTCAATAAGAGCTTTAAAATTCTTGAAGGTAGTAAACACAGCAGATTTTTCTTTAAGAATGTACACCCACAACTTTCTATTGAAATCATCAATGAAGCTAATAAAATATCTATTACCTCCTAAAGGGATGGGATCTAATGGTCTGCAAATGTCATTATGAACAAGTTGCAATGGTGCCTCTGCTCTCCACGACTATCCACTGGAAAAAGGAAGTCGTGCTTTCTTGCCAATTATGCAAACTTCACAAGTATGATTTGGTAGATCGATTGTTGATAAACCTTGTACCATGTCGGTTGTAGATAGTAGCTTCAGACCGCTAAAGTTTAGATGGCCGAAGCGAAGATGCCACCTCCATGACTCATTCTTCATGAGTCCTTGAAAATACTTCTCAACTTTCGTGTTTAGATGTAAGGGAAATATACGGTTCCTTGTCATCTTAACGCAAGCTATAAGACCTCCATTTGTATTTTTCAACCAAAGATGATTGTTCTCCATATATACTTATATATTTTTTCGAGTAATTGACCGATGCTGAGAATATTACTTTTTATGTTAGGAATATAATACACATCGAAAATATACTCAGGCTTACCATCCTTTTGGTAGATTTTGATCTTCCCTCTAGCTTTAACAGGGAGTTTTAAAGAATCTCCCAGGCTCACACTTCCATGAACTCCTTCTGCGAGTTCCATGAAAAGTTCTTTCTTTCCGCATATGTGGTTGCTAGCACCCGAGTCAAGGTACTAAACATCATTCTGATCACTTGAATCATCATGAGCAAGAAGAAGAGTGGAGTAATTACCCACATCATTTATTGCTTCAACGAGATTGGTAAGATCTTCAGTTCTGTACCAGCAATCCGAGACATAGTTTCCAAATTTTGACAGTTGTAGCATTGGACGTTCTTGTTGTTTTCACGTCTAGATGTAAATCTTCCTTGGTTGTTTCGTCCTCGACCTCTGAAGCTTTGGAACTTCACTTGATTTTGAGTGGTTCATTGTTGAGGCCCACGTCCCCTACCTCTACCACGACCACGACCTCTACCATGTGAGCCTCGATCATTTAGAGTAAGCTTTGACTCTAATGCGTGTTCCAAAACTATGGAACCAGTCTTCTTTTGCATGCGTTGCTCATGAACTTGGAGAGATCCCAAAAGTTTCTCTATTGAGATCTCCTCCAAATTCTTGGACTCCTCAATTGCCGCCATCATGTGCTCGAACTTTGATGTGAGGGATCGCAGCAATTTCTCCATCACTCGGATGTCCTCCATCTTCTCTCTATTTCTCCTCATTTTATTCACAATTAAAAGTAATCGTGAACAATAATCAGAGATTTTTTTCTTCATCTTTCATTTGAGCAGCTTCAAGATCACCCCTCAAACTTTGGAGGCGAATTCGCTTCACCTGCTCAACTCTTTTGTAGATGGTAGTAAGGATTTTTCATGCTTCCTTGCTCGTCGTTGCTTTGGCAACTCTCTCGAAGGTAGACTCGTCCAACCCTTGATAGAGTAGAAAACGAGCCTGGCTATCCTTCTTTCTTTGCTCTTTAAGAGCCTTCTTCTCTTCGATGGTATAGGCGGCTTCTACCTCCGGTGTGGGTCCTTGAACCCATCAAAATTAGCTCCCACAACTCTTGAGAACCAAATAGACTTTCATCTAGATTAACCAACTCTCATAGTTATCTTTCAATAACTTGGGTGCTTGTAGATTGATGAGATTGTTGGTAGAGGCCATGAGGAGAAGAGGAAATGGGAAAGAAATTGAATTGGCTCTGATACCAATTGTTGTATACTAGTCTACATACTAATACTATAATCTAAAATTTTAAGTGGAGAATGGATCTTATTCAACTTTTCTTTCTTACTTGTTTTTTTAAAAAAACAAAGAGGTACACTAGCCTTTTATAGGCTTCAAAAAAAAACTTACAAGAATACCAACCATCTACTTTAATGCCACAAATAAATGACAATAATGCATATATGACTTTTTAACTTCTCCAATTCTTGGTGACTTTTGATTTCTCCAAATTAATGATGACTCTTCATTCTTTCTAATTGAAGATGATGATCTCATTTCTTTCAATTGATGATGACTTTTCATTTCTCCTAATTGATGACGATGACTCTTCATTTCTTTCAATTGATGATGGCTCTTCATTTCTCCTAATTGATGATGATGGCTCTTCATTTCTTCACCTTCTGGTGTCTCTTTTTCTTCTAAAATTAATGTCATAAAAGATATTTTTATTTGAAATTTTAACAGAATCTGCATTGTTCATCAACAATGAAAAGGGAGTGGAGCTCACGTTTAACCTGTAGCAGTTAACACTTCATTATCTCCATAATTATTCATTTCCTGTTGTAAAACTCCAAGAAATAACACCGAAATAGAGAATTCTAGAGACAGAGTAGAAGTAGGAATTCTTATTGATTTCTGAAGTGTACATTGAAATGAACCAGAAATGGCCTATTTATACATAAACTTTGGGTTACTATGCAGTCATAAATAATCACATTTATTAGGGTAGTTGGTGGTTAGAGGATGGAGGATTTGAAAGGATTTGATGGAGAGCACCTTCTTTGACTTTTCTTAACACTCCCCCTTGGCTGTCCACCATACATGATGTCTCATTAAAAATCTTGCTAGGAAAATCTAGTGGGATAAAATCATAGCGAAGGAAAAAATAGTATACATCATCTCTGTATACGTGTTCTATGCTGCCTTATAAAAACCTACCAGGAGAACCCTGTGGGACAAAACCTTAGTAAGGGAAAAAGAGTGCAGCCACGTAAGCTCTCCCTCAAGTTGACATGAGTAGTTCTTCTTCATAAATCTCGCATATGACGCATCCTAATATCTCAAATAAGCTTTCTGAGAGTTGTAGTGGGAAGTGCCTTTGTAAAGAGATTTGCCGCATTATCACTTGATCGATATACTGAATATTAATTTCCTTATCCTTTTCAAGTTCTTGGCTGAATGGAAGAACTTGGGGGTATATGCTTGGTTCGGTCGCTTTTGATGAATCCTTCGTTCATTTGAGTGACGCATGCAGTATTGTCTTCAAACAGTACTGTTGGATCTCTGTTGACTGGTAATCCACAAGTTGTTTGGATGTGTTGAGTTATAGACCTTAACCATACACATTCTCGACTTGCTTCATGGAGTGCTATGACTTCAGCATGACTAGAAGAAGTGGCAATAAATATCTGCTTTCGTGAACGCCAAGAGATTGTTATACCTCCACATGTGAACACATATCCTATTTGAGACCTGACTTTATGTGAATTTGATAAGTAACCTGCATCTGCATAACCAGTTATTTCTTATTTTGATCCTCTGGAATAAAACAAACCAAAATTAGTTCTTCCTCAAAGAGAACGAAATACATGCTTTATACCATTCCAATGTCTCCGTGTAGGAGATGAGCTAAATCTTGCTAATAATTAATAGCAAATGTTAAATCTGGTCGAGTACAATTAGCTAGATACATAAGAGCTCCAATTGCACTTAGGTATAGTACTTCAGGACCAAGAACCTCTTCATTATCTTCGCGAGGGCGAAATGGATCTTTTTCTACATTCAATGATCTAACAACCATTAGAATGCTTAAAGGATTTACTTTATCCATGCTAAGGCGTTTCAAGACCTTTTCAATATAATTTGATTGATGCAAAAGTATTCCATTTTGAAAGTGCTCAATCTGTAAACCAATACAATATTTGATTTTTCCAAGGTCTTTCATTTCAAATTCATTCTTTAAATATATTATTACTTCTAGGACTTCTTTATGAGTCCTAATGATATTTAAATCATCAACATATACAGCAATGATAATGAATCCGGATGTTGTTTTCTTTATAAAAACACATGGGCATATAAGATTATTCACATATCCTTCTTTAATAAATACTCGCTTAAGCGATTATACCACATGCGCCCTAATTGTTTTAACTCATATAACGATCGTTGTAATTTGATCGAATATAATTCTTGGGTTTTGAACTTAATGCTTCAGGCATCTTAAATCCTTTTAGGATTTTCATATAAATATCGCTATCAAGCTACCCATATAAATAAGCTGTAACAACATTCATAAGACGTATTTTTAAATTTTTAGAAACTGCTAGGCTGATTAAATAACTAAAAGTAATTGCATCCATTACTGGAGAATACGTTTCGTCATAATCAATTCCAGGTCATTGTGAAAAACCTTGAGCAACAAGTCTAGCTTTATACCTCACAATTTCATTTTTCTCGTTGCGTTTTCGCATAAAAACCCATTGTATCCTACTGGTCTCACGGCTTCAGGCGTGGGGATAATAGGTCCAAATACTTTACGCTTATTAAGCGAATTCAATTCAGCCTGTATAGCATCTTTCCATTTTATCTAATCATGTCTATTTTGACATTCAATTACAGATCTTGGTTCAGAATTCTCACTTCCGTTAACAATATCACATGCTACAAATAGGAAAGTATTTCTTCCATATTTTCCATCTCATTTCGATTCCATAATCCTCCTGTATTGACATAATTAATAGAAATCTCATAATTCTCTATACATTCAGGATTTTCCATCTCTTGATTTGTTCTTATTGTGTGTTTCTTTTAGAACACATTCTTCAACATTGGGGTCATCATGCTTATCTGCTCCTTTTCTTTTTCGAGGATTTTTATCTTTGGAACCGATTGGTCTACCACGCTTCAGGCGTGTATTAGACTCATTAGTGACTTCATTTTCGGATTGTTCTTTTGGAATTTCAATCCGAGCAGGAGCATTTACAACTGGTATATATGATTTAGTCACTCTTTTGGTATCAGTGAACGTATCTGGCAATTGATTGGCTATTTTTTGTAAATGCATAATATTTTGCACTTCTGTCTCACATTATTTTGTGTGAGGATCAAGATGCAATAAGGATGATTCACTCCATTGTAGGATCTATAATCAAAGCAACACAAACACTAAAGGGGGGGGTGAATAGTGTTTATAAAAATTTAAACAAACTACTTGCAGGAAATAAAATAATCACAAGATAAACTCAGAAAATACAAACGCAAAGACAAGAGAGTTATCCTGGTTCGGTCCTTGTGACCTACATCCAGTCCCCAAGCTAACCTCTTGAGATTTTCCTTTCCTGATTTGTGTACACCCACAACCAATACCTTGTACACCACTTGACAAACGCCCTTTGCCAAATGTGCACAACTCCTCTTTACACCAAGAGAACAAACACCTTGTACAACTTTCTTCTACTCCCAAGAAGACGCCTTGTACAATGATCTTCTTTGAATGATTATAATGATCCTATAAGCCTTGAGATTGAATGTATTTGTGGACAAGATTTCTTATAGGAAGGATTTCAGAAATCTTCACAATGGACTTCGTTTTCTTAAGTTAAGGATCCAATAACACTCCTTTTTAATCCTCACCATTGCTTTCAATCCAGGGTTGATCCTAACCACTCATTCTAACACTTTCTCTTCACAAAACCCTAGATTTTCCCACTTTCTCTCATCCAGCCGATTCCTCCAGTCGACTACAGGGAGCGCCAGCAGCGACTGCAGCAGTGACCTATTCCTTCCCTTCTCTTTCAAAATCTTGGTAATCTCTTTCAAATCCCTTCCGTTTCCTTTCAGTTCTTGTGTTCTATTCCATCAATTTCAGTGCTCAACATGTCTAAGTCAAAGAAAACTAAGTTTACTCCATCTAGTTCATCTTCACAAGTTGATTTTAGGGCATTTCTAAAGAATCCTGCCCTAGAAGAGGATTACATTAGACTTTCCTCCTTAGAAATACTCCCCGGTAGATTTGTTAAATATGAGGATTTTCATCACTATGACATTGTCTCATATTTGCAAAACTGTGGATTGTTTCATATGTTTTCTACTGATTCAAGACAAGGATACTATCCATTCTTAATTTACTTGTTTTATACTAATTTAACCTATGAAGATAATGAGGACGATGTCCATATTTACTCATTGGTTAAAGGTATTAACATTAAATTATCCCCAAAATCAATCGGCCGTATCTTGTCTATTCCTTATCACGATCTCTTGCTTGATGATATTACCATGGATGATGAGGAAGTCTTAAGTAATATTCTATCTGGACAAGGATTACCTATGACCAACAACAAGTTAAAACCAATTCCCCGTCTCATAGGTCGTATCCTTGCATACAATATTTGTCCCAAAACTGGAAGCTACAATTACTATTCACGAGAGTTAGCCACTTGCGTCTATGCAATTATGGCTGGCCTCGATGTTAATTGGGCAAAAATTGTATTTGATACCATGGTTAAGTCACATACTTCATTCCTTCCTTATGGAGCTTTTTTGACACATGTATTTCGGAAATTTCGCGTTGATCTTGATTCCGAAACTAGTGTCATTAAGGTATTCGAACTGTTTGATCGTGCTGCTATTCACCGTATGAAACTTACTGATATTCCTCCTCCTCCTCCATAACAACCCTCTTCACCTCCTCAAAGTCCCACTCAACTCCATCTTCCTCTACCCAACCTCCTTTCACTGAACCACCTCCAAACCAACCACCTCCTTCTTATACTGATGCATTCTACAATTCACTGTCTGTTGAGATTGCCTCTCTTCATGTCCAACAACAAGTTCTTCAAGACACTCAGAATCAAGTGCTTCAAAATCAGTCTTTAATGATGACTCGGTTTGAGCATATGCAACTTCAGATGGATTCATTTGCATCAACTCAAACAGAGATTCTGAACCTCCTCAAGACACATTTTCCGCCACCTCCTCCACCCGGATCCGATCTTTGAAGATTATGGCGTTGGCGTTTCTTCGTGTTTTTTTTTTTTGCAGTTTTTGCTTTTTTATGTATTTTTCTGTTTTCAGTCTCTTTTAATATGTATTTCCGTATGAATACAATGTATGTGTTTTCTGCTTTTTGTTAATGACAAAGGGGGAGAACTTCTAACAACTTATGTGTTATATCTGTGTTATAAGTCTGTTACTCTATGTGTTATGTCTGTGCATCTGTGTGTTCTGCTGTACTTCCCTATCTGCACAGAATTCTGTGTTATGGGAAGAGATTAACATATGTGTTATGACAATATGTTCCATATCAGCAATGAAACTTGACATAAATTTTGTGACAAGGACATATGACATATGTATTATCAAATATATGGATACTGACATATGACAATGCAGGGAAGGGAAACTTAACACTTTCTGCAGGGGCAAACAAAAAGACTTGATTATATATATATATATTTTGTTATAACCTATTTACTGCAGGGGGAGTTTTGCTGCAGGGGGAGTTATCACAAAACATGGGTTGTCATCATCAAAAAGGGGGAGAATGTTGAAGCCTACCAAGTTGATAGAGAGATTTTGATGATGGACAAGCAATTATGATGATTCTACCTCTGTTACAAATTTTGGTATTTTTTGTGTAATTTTAGATATCTGTGAAAAGCCTTGAACACACACACAAAATACCTATATTAGTCGACTTGACCTTATAGTATAGTCGACTACCCCTTCTATAGTCGACTTGCTAAAAATCCCTAGTCGACTAGATCTTGCTAAAACAATTGACCAAGTCTCTGTTTGTTGTCTGTCAGGAAAATTAGTCGACTTGACCCCATTGTATAGTTGACTAACAGATACCCTAGTCGACTATAGATTTTCCCAAGTCGACTAATAACCTATACAAAAATTTCCCAACTCTCTGTTTCTGTCTGAAATGAAACTTAGTCGACTTATCAAACTTGTATAGTCGACTAACACCTTACCTAGTCGACTAACAATGAATATATAGTCGACTACATTCAGTTATCCAGGAACTTAGTATCTGTATCAGCCAAAAGATAGTCGACTAACCCCTTGTTGTAGTTGACTAATTAGTGTAAATTTTGTTCTAGTCGACTAATCTCCTGTTCAAGTCGACTAATAACAGTTGTTAACTGCTGTGCAGTTGGTGAATTCTGGTGCGTTTTTCAATGTTTCAAAATTTGAATTTGGCCTGATAACTACCCTAACTTACTATGGATTTCACGTATAAATAGGGGTATTGTCCTAGGGTCAAAACACAATTCAAATCCAAAGTTTTCAGCCTTAAACTCTATCCAAAAAATTCTGTTTTCTGAAAACTTGTTCTCTTTCAGTTTTCTTCACCAAATTTCAATTTTGAAACGTTGAAAAATGCACCAGAATTCACCAACTGCACAGCAGTTAACAACTGTTATTAGTCGACTTTAACAGGAGATTAGTTGACTAGAAGAACAAAATTTACACTAATTAGTCGACTACAACAAGGGGTTAGTCGACTATCTTTTGGCTGATACAGATACTAAGTTCCTGGATAACTGAATGTAGTCGACTATATATTCATGTTAGTCGACTAGGTAAGGTGTTAGTCGACTATACAAGTTTGATAAGTCGACTAAGTTTCATTTCAGATAGAAACAGAGAGTTGGGAATTTTTGTATAGGTTATTAGTCGACTTGGGAAAATCTATAGTCGACTAGGGTATCTGTTAGTCGACTATACAATGGGGTCAAGTCGACTAATTTTCCTGACAGACAACAAACAGAGACTTGGTCAATTGTTTTAGCAGGATCTAGTCGACTAGGGATTTTTAGCAAGTCGACTATATAGAAGGGGTAGTCGACTATACTATAAGGTCAAGTCGACTAATATAGGTATTTTGTGTGTGTGTCAAGGCTTTTCACAGATATCTAAAATTACACAAAAAATACCAAAATTTGTAACAGAGGTAGAATCATCATAATTGCTTGTCCATCATCAAAATCTCTCTATCAATGGTAGGCTTCAACATCCATGTATTCTCCTTCTCCAACTGTTTCTTTTCTCCCCCTAATGCTGGGAAAATTGCCTCATTGAAATGGCAATCGATAAACCGAGCTGTAAAAACATCACCAGCTTTAGGCTCAAGATATCTTATAATAGAAAGAGATTCATAACCGACATATATTCCCAGTCTTCTTTGAGGACCCATCTTTGTAGGTTGTGGTGGAGCAATCGGTATATATACCGCACAACCAAAAATTCAAAGATGAGAAATATTTGATTCTTGGTCAAATGCTAATTGTAGAGGGAGTACACATAATTTGCACTTGGTCTGATGCGAATTAATGCTACAGCATGTAAAATTACATGACCCTATATAGAAATGAAAGTTCTATTCTCATTATTAATAGTCTAGCTATAAGCTGGAGGAGCTTAATCAGTGACTCGGCCAAACCATTTTATGTATGTACATGGGTAACAGGATGTTCAACAGCTATTCCAATTGACATACAATAATCATTAAAAGTCTGAAACGTAAACTCATCAGCATTGTCAAGTCTAACTTTCTTGATTGTATAATCAGGAAATTATGCTCGTAGTCTAATTATCTGAGTAAGAAATTTTGCAAATGCCACATTGCGAGTTAATAATAAACAAACGTGTGACCATCTACTAGAGGCATCTATCAATACCATAAAATATCGAAATGATCCACACAATGGGTGTATAGGCCCACATATATCACCTTGGATACGTTCAAGAAAGGTAGGTGATTCAGTTTTTATTTTAGCTGGTGATGGTCTCATGATTAATTTTCCTAGAGAACAAGCCTCACATGAAATTTTACTAATTTGAAGGATCTTTTGGCCTTTTAATGCATGTTGATGTGAATTCTCAATAATTCTTTGCATCATCATTGAATCAGGATGACCTAAACGATCATGCCACAGAGTTAATGTCTCTGTATCTTCTTTCACTATCATATGCGACTCTATCACATTTATATATGTGTAATGTAATCCTGAAGAAAACTTTGATAGTTTTTCTAATATGTACTTCTTTCCTGCTACATAAGTAGTATGATATATATACTTCATATTTTTTTCAGTTGCAGATTGAGTATCATATCTATGAAGATATATATCATTAAAGCTCAACACATTTCTTTTGAATTCTGGTGAAAATAACGCGTCTTTTATGAAAAACTTTATTCCATTTGACAATATAAAGCTGGCTTTACCAGTTCCTTCAATCAAGTCTACAGGACCTTATATTGTATTGATGATTGCCTTTGTTAGTTTTAAATCGAAGAAGTATCTTTTATGTTTGAGAATAGTGTGCGTTGTACCACTATCCGGTATGCAAATATCTCCAGTTTTGATCTTGACTTCATCATTAGAATAATCCAACCAAGCTTCATGCAAAATAAATCATTTGGTGAGAAATATATTTAAAGATATTATTATAAGTGAAATATTTTATTCAAAGATGAATTTTACAATTACAAATAACAAAAAATGGTAATACAATCATTATCTAATTATCACCAGTATCTATTGAATCTCGATGGTTGTTGAAAGATCAGCAAAATCATCAGTAAAATCTGAAGCATCAAGATGAATTAAATCATCCATATGATCATCATGTTCAGTGAAATTCACTTCCTTCTCTTTTCTTTCAAGGATGCCTTGTAAAGTTTGCAAAGGTACTTAGGTGTTCTGCACACTCGAGACCAGTGCCCTTTGGAGCCATACTTATAATAAGAATCTTCAGGATTCCGAAGAGAACTTTCACAAACATCTTTTCTTTTATCATGTCTTTCTACATGATGCTTCTTGTAGATCGCGTTGTTTTGTGAAGGGTTATAAAAAACACTTCGACTACGTCCACGGTTACGGTCACGACCACGATCACGTCCACGGCTACGACCATAAATATATTCTCGTCCATAATTTTTGAAAAATACAGCATTTGCTTCTGGAAATGCTGCTGAACCAGTAGGACGAGACTGATGATTTTTGATCAAAAGCTCATTATTCTTCTCTGCCATAACACAAGAGGAGATGAAATTAGTTCAGAATATTTCTTAAAACCATACAACCTATATTGTTGTTGCAATGTTATATTAGATGTATGAAATGTGGAGTAAGTTTTCTCCAACATTTCTTCATCTGTGATATGACCCTATAGAATTTCAATTGGGATGCTATTCTGAACATTGCAGAGTTATAATCGCTAACTTTCTTGAAGTCTTAAAAGCGCAAAATATTTCATTCATCACGCGTGACAGTGCACAACTTCCTTTTGATGATCAAACCTTTCTTTGAGATTTTTTTACAAGATACTTGGGTCTCTTACTGTGTGAGATATTCACATTTAAAACCTCATCAAGATGTCTACGGATAAAGATCGTCACTTTTGCCTTATCTTGCGACGATATAGAGTTCATTTCTTTTATTGTTTCAGTGAGACTCATTGACTCGAGATGCATTTCTATATCAATAACCCAAGGCATATGATTCCTTTCAGTGATATCAAGTGGAATGAACTCAAGTTTTGAAAAGTTTGAAATGGTGATAACTATAACAAAATATAAAAATAATTAGAGTCACAATATTTATTTCACAATGAAATAGAAAAACTTATATTTCAATCATAATATCTACAAACAAAAGAGGGAAGGTGAACATTAAAATTAAAAAGTCCATGTAAAATTCACTTGGATCCATATCTACAATAAAAATGAAAAAGTATTGATGATGATGACGACAATAATAAACTTCAAAATAGACTAAGCATCTTGCAAAATCTTGAATACAAAGCTTGTGGAGATGAAGAAAAAAATTTATAAATGAAGAGAGATTGAGAAGTGAGTTATGTGGCTTAGAATTACCAATTTATAGAGTGAAAACTAGCCATTTTATAGCCTTTATAGCCGTTGGAGGAGAGAGAAAAGCAATTTAGATTTTATACAATTAAATATTGTAATTAAGAAAATAATAAAATAAATGCATTGTACTACATATATTTATGAGTTATAATATAGGCACGCCACTCTACTTGGTGGGTGTTTTGCAGATATAATTAATAAAGCAATAACTATCGAATTAAATATTGGCACACCACGCTACTCCGTAAACCTTTTAGTGGACGTTTATACAGATATAAATAACAGAGTAATAAAATATACAATATTGGTAGCTTGGGATTTATTCCACGCAAGCATCAAATAAGAGGTTAGTAAAGATAATAATAAGAAATATTATTAGCTTGTCATAATCACATCACTTTACTATAAATAGGTGGCAGGGCCTCCTTTCAAATATAGTAGTGATGTTATATGAAAATAATTAGTATAATAATCCAGTTTTTCGTAATCACATCACATTACTATAAATAGGTGACAGAGCCTCCTTTCATTATAGTAGTGATGTTAAACGAATATTATAAGTAAAATAACTTGCTATTTTTACCTTGAGATAGTAGAGGCAGAGGGTGAGACTTGTGATAGGATTTTTCCTTGAGTAACGAAAGTAGAGGCTTGTGACAAGGCTTTTACCTTAAGCTAATGGAGGTAGAGACTTATGGTAGAACTTTTTTCCTGAGCTGACAGAGGTAAAGGTTAGGGACAGAACTAGAGCGATCCTACTGATAACGTGTTGCGAAACTCCAAGAAATTACACCGAAACAGAGATTCTAGAGACAGAATAAAAGTAGGACTTCTTATTGATTTCTGAGGTGTACATTGAAATGAACCAGGAAGGGCCTATTTATAGATAAACTTTGGGTTACTATGCAATCATAAATAATCACATTTATTAGGGTAGTTGGTGATTGGAGGATGGAGGATTTGCAAGGATTTGGTGGAGTGCCATCTTCTTTGACTTTTCTTAGCATTTCCAATTTTTCATAGTCCAATTTTTCATTATTGCTTTCAATTATAAAAGTTTTTTGTGAAGAAGAGAAGTTGGAGAGTCAATACTACTGGTGATGCCCCAGCTTGATATAAGAAAGTTATGAAAGTGATCATATAAAAAATGCAACACTGTTATGAATGTGGCTGCCTACCTTTACTGTGCACCATTAATGAGTTTACTATGCGCTGATGTAAGCGATGACGCAAGCGTGCATAGTACCCTAAAGTTTTCTTATAAATAGGCCCTTCCTGGTTCATTTCAATGTACACACTCTTCAGAAATCAATAAGAATTCCTACTTCTATTCTGTCTCTAGAATTCTCTGTTTTGGTGTTATATTTCTTAGAGTTTTACAACACGTTATCAGCACGATCACTCTAATCTATCCCCAGCCTCTACCTCCGTCAGCTCAGGGAAAAAGTCTACCACGTCAAGCCTCTGCCTCCATTAGCTTAAGGTAAAAGTCTTCCCACGAGCATCTGCTTCCATTGCTTAAGGAAAAGTCATATCACAAGTCCCAGCCTCTACCTCTACTATCTCAAGTTATCACCATGTCAAACTTTGCAAAGCTTGAGTTCATTCCACTTGATATCACCGGAAGGAATTATATGTCTTGGGTTATTGATATTGAGATGCATCTCGAGTCAATGGGTCTCACTGAAACTATTAAAGAAATAAATTCTACGTCGTCGCAAGATAAGGCAAAGGCGACGATTTTATCCGCAGACATCTTGACGAAAGTTTAAAATGTGAATATCTCACTGTAAGAGACCCAGGTGTCTTATGGAAAAATCTCAAAGAAAGATTTGATCACCAAAAGGAAGTTGTGCTCCCTGCCACCCGTGATGAATGGAATGCTTTGCGCTTTCAAGATTTTAAGAAAGTTAGCGATTATAACTCTGCAATGTTCAGAATAGTATCCCAATTAAAATTCTATGGGGTAGATATCACAGATGAAGAAATGTTGGAGAAGACTTACTCCACATTTCATGCATCTAATATAACACTGCAACAACAATATAGGTTGCGTGGTTTTAAGAAATATTCTGAACTAATTTCATCTCTTCTTGTGGCAGAGAAAAATAATGAGCTTTTGATAAAAAATCATCAGTCTCGTCCTACTGGTTCAGCAGCATTTCCAGAAGTAAATGCTGCATTTTCTAAAAATTATGGACAAGGATATAATTATGGTCGTGGCCGTGGACGTGGCCGTGGCCGTGGCCGTGGACGCGGTCGAAGTGGTTTTTACGACCCTTCACAGAATAACGCGATCCACAAGAAGCATCATGTAGAAAGACATGATAAAGAAAAGATGTTCGTGAAAGTTCTCTTCGGAATCCTGAAAATTTCTGTTATAAATGTGGCTCCAAAGGACACTGGTCTAGAGTGTGCCGAACACCGGAGCACTTTTGCAAGCTTTACAAAGCATCCTTGAAAGGAAAAGAGAAAGAAGTGAATTTCACTGAACATGATGATCCTATGGATGATTCAACTCATCTTCATACTTCAGATTTTACTGATGATTTTGTTGATCTTCCAACCCATCATGACACTGGTGATAATTAGACATATGATTGTGTATTATCATATTTTGTTATTTGTAATTTTCAAATTTATCTTTGAATGAAATATTTCACTTATAATAATATGTTTCAAATTTTATTCTCACCAAATTATTTATTTTGCATGAAGCTTGATATGAATTATTCTAATGATGAAGTCAAGACCAAAACTGGAGAGATTTCATACTGGATAGTGGTACAACACATACTATTCTCAAACATAAAAGGTAATTCTTTGATTTAAAACCAACAAAGGCAATCATCAATGCAATATCAGGTCCTGTAAACTTGATTGAAGGGACTGGTAAAGCCAGCTTTATATTGCCAAATGGAATAAAATTTTTCATAAAAGATGCTTTGTTTTCACCAAAATCTAAAAGAAATTTGTTGAGTTTTAATGATATATATCTTCATGGATATGATATTCAGTCTGCAACTGAAGAAATATGAAGTATATGTATCTTACTACTTATGTATCAGGAAAAAAGTGCATATTAGAAAAACTACCAAAGCTTTCCTCAGGATTACATTACACATATATAAATGTGATAGAGTCACATATGGTAGTTAAAAAAGATACAGAGACATTAACTCTGTGGCATGATCGTTTAGGTCATCCTGGTTCAATGATGTGCGAAGAATTATTGAGAATTCACATGGACATACATTAAAGGGCCAGAAGATCCTTCAAGTTAGTAAAATTCCATGTGAGGCTTGTTCTCTAGGAAAATTAATCATGAGACCATCATCAGCTAAAATAAAAACAGAATCACCTACATTTCTTGAACGTATCCAAGGTGATATCTGTGGGCCTATACACCCATTGTGTGGACCATTTAGATATTTTATGGTATTGATAGATGCCTCTAGTAGATGGTCACACGTTTATTTATTGTCAACTCGTAATGTGGCATTTGCGAGATTTCTTACTTAGATAATTAGATTACGGGCACAATTTCCTGATTATACAATCAAGAAAGTTAAACTTGACAATGCTGGTGAGTTTACGTCTCAGGCTTTTAATGATTATTGTATGTCAATTGGAATAGTTGTTGAACATCCTGTTACCCATGTACATACACAAAATGGTTTGGCTGAGTCATTGATTAAGCGCCTCCAACTTATTGCTAGACCATTAATAATGAGAACAAAGCTTCTTATTTCTGTATGGGGTCATACAGTTTTACATGTTGCAGCATTAATTCGCATCAGACCAAGTGCATATCATGAGTACTCCCCTCTACAATTAGCATTTGGTCAAGAGCCAAATATTTTCCATCTTTGAATTTTTGGTTGTGCGGTATATGTACCGATTGCTCCACCACAACGTACAAAGATGGGTCCTCAAAGGAGACTGGGAATATATGTCGGCTATGAATCTCCTTCTATTATAAGATATCTTGAGCCTAAAACCGGTGATGTTTTTACGGCTCGGTTTGCCAATTGCCACTTCAATGAGGCAATTTTTCCAGCATTAGGGGGAGAAAAGAAACAGCTGGAGAAGGAGATTACATGGAGTGAACCATCCTTATTGCATCTTGATCCTCACACAAAACAAAGTTAATCAGAAGTGCAAAAGATTATGCATTTACAAAAAATAGCAAATCAATTACCAGATGCGTTCACCGATACGAAAAATGTGACTAAATCATATATACCAGCTATAAATGCTCCTGCTCGGGTTGAAATCCCAAAAGGACAACCCAAGAATGAAGTCACTAATGAGTCTAAGACACGCCTGAAGCGTGGTAGACCAATCGGTTCCAAAGATAAAAATCATCGAAAAAGAAAAGGAGCAGATAAGCACGATGACCCCAATGTGTAAGAATGTGTTCCAGAAGAAACACAAAATAAGACAAATCAAGAGATGAAAAATCCTGAAGATATAGAAAATCATGAGATCTCTATTGATTATGTCAATACAGGAGGATTATGGAATCGTAATGAGATGGAAAATATGGATGAAATATTTTCCTATTCCGTAGCATGTGATGAGGATCCTAAACCAAGATCCGTCACTGAATGTCAAAATAGACATGATTGGACAAAGTGGAAAGATGCTATACAGGCTGAATTGAGTTCGCTTAATAAGTGTAAAGTATTTGGACCTATTATCCTCACGCCTGAAGCCGTGAGGCCAGTAGATACAAATGGATCTTTGTACGAATACGCAACGAGAAAAACGAGATTGTGAGGTATAAAGCTCGACTTGTTGCTCAAGGTTTTTCGCAAAGACCTGGAATTGATTATGAAGAAACGTATTCTCCAGTAATGGATGCAATTACGTTTAGATATTTAATCAGCCTAGCAGTTTCTAAAAAATTTAGAAATGCGTCTTATGGATGTTGTTACAGCTTATTTATATGGGTCGCTTGATAGCGATATTTATATGAAAATTCCTGAAGGATTTAAAATGCCTGAAGCATTAAGTTCAAAACCCAAAGAATTATATTCGATCAAATTGCAAAGATCATTATATGGGTTAAAACAATCAGGGCGCATATGGTATAATCACTTAAGCGAGTATTTATTAAAAGAAGGATATGTAAATAATCCTATATGCCCATGTGTTTTTATAAAGAAAATAACATCCGGATTCATTATCATTGCTGTATATGTTGATGATTTAAACATTATTGGGACTCACAAAGAAATCCTAGAAGCAATGATATATTTAAAGAATGAATTTGAAATGAAAGATCTTGGGAAACTCAAATATTGTATTGGTTTATAGATTGAGCACTTTCAAAGTGGAATACTTTTGCATCAATCAAATTACACTGAAAAGGTCTTAAAACGCTTTAACATGGATAAAGCAAATCCTTCAAGCACTCCAATGGTTGTTAGATCATTGAATGTGGAAAAAGATCCATTTTGCCCTCGCGAAGATAATGAAGAGGTTCTTGGTCTTGAAGTACCATACCTAAGTGCAATTGGAGCTCTTATGTATCTAGCTAATTGTACCCGATCAGATATAGCATTTGCTACTAATTTATTAGCAAGATTTAGCTCATCTCCTACACGGAGACATTGGAATGGTATTAAACATGTATTTCGTTATCTTCGAGGAACAACTAACTTTGGTTTGTTTTATTCTAGAGGATCAAAATAAGAAATAACTGGTTATGCAGATGTATGTTATTTGTCAGATTCACATAAAGGCAGGTCTCAAACAGGATATGTGTTCACATGTGGAGGTGCAGCGATCTCTTGGCGTTCACAAAAGCAGACACTTATTGCCACTTCTTCTAATCATGCTGAAGACATAGCACTCCATGAAGCAAGCCGAGAATGTGTATGGCTAAGGTCTGTAACTCAACACATTCAAGAAACTTGTGGATTACCAGTCAACAGAGATCCAACAGTACTGTTTGAAGACAATGATGCATGCGTCGCTCAAATGAAGGAAGGATTCATCAAAGCGACCGTACCAAGCATATACCCCCGAAGTTCTTTTCATTCAGCCAAGAGCTTGAAAGGGATACAAAAATTAATATTCAGCATATCCGATTAAGCGATAATGTGGCAGATCTCTTTACGAAGGCACTTCCCCTTACAACTCTCAGAAAGCTTATTCATGATATTGGGATGCGTCATAAGCGAGACTTATGAAGAAGAACTACTTATGTAAGATCCCTACCTAGTAATACAGTATTTCATATTCCTAAAGTATTTATTTTGATTTACCGAATATCTTTAATTAATCAAGTTAATTTATTTCTCTTGAGATTATTATTGTTGGGTATGCAAAATTATTTTCAGATAGTAAACGACAAATTATTCTTCCATTATTATTTATTGTTATTTCTTCTAGTGTTATCTTTATTTTGTTGTCGGTGTTTATAAATTGTTATTAGTGATGATATTATATTCTCTATTTTAATATTGACAATTATTAATTATGGTTGGCATTATACATTTTATTTTAATATTTGCATTAATACTAATCTTGGTGGAGGTGGTGCTCTCCTTGTTTAGCTTCTCACCCTATTCCTGTTTACCCGTTGGCATGCCCACTAGCCTAAACCCAACGCTCATTTACCTAGTCGGACCTTACCCAATTATTTATTTGGATCTCAACTCATTTGGATCAAAACCCAATACCTATTAGCTAATTCAATCCAAACCCTATATATAAATATCATCTAATCCTAACCCTAAGATTATAACCTAAACCTATTCTATTCCACAACCCAGCCGCACAGATCCAGAACCGCACTCCCCTCTCCTCCTCTCTCTCCACCTGCAGCCTGGCAGCCCTCCCTGTTGCGCGACCAACCGACAGCCCAGGCCGGAGACACCCCTCCTCCTTGCCGTGCACCTCTCTCTTCCCCAGGCAGATCCAGCCAGGAGCAACACCCCACCTCTTCACCTTGCCGTGAGATCCGGCACAACCAGCAGCAGCAATAAGGGAAGGACAGAGCAGCCCTTTCCAGATCTGTGCAGCAGCGCTCCAGCCGCCGCATGCCCATCCAGCAGCAGCCGCGGCAAGGTCGACCCCCATCCCTCTCCCATGGAAACAGCACAGCCCCCCCTTCATTGCCGGCCCCCTCTCCATTCACTGGCAGCTGTAGGCTGTCTAAAAATGACTAACAGACCAGCCATTAAGGAAGCAGTCTCAAGCTCTAGACGCGAGGAAGCGAGGCCCGCGTCTCAGCATTAAGACGCGTTGGCTCTACACCCGCGTCTCAACGTCCAGACGCGTCGGCCCAAAGCCCGCGTCTCGACATCAAGGCGCGTCGGCCCGACGCCCGCGCCTCAGCGTCCAGACGTGAAGGCCCGAAGCTCGCGTCTCAGCATTAAGGCGCGTTGGCTCGACGCCCGCGTCTCAACTTCAAGGCGCGTTCGGCCCAACGCCCGCGTCTCAGTTGCAACTGCCCTGATTGCGGGGCCAGTCACCGCGCATGTAGCGGGTAGTGGCCCCTCATTCGGGAGCGTTTTCAGGAGGCACCTTCACCCCCTGAGACCCCTATAAATAGCCTTGTTTGCTATGAAAAAAAAAAAAGTTTTGATAAGATCGAAGCTTTGGAAAGGTCGAGAATTAAGAAGGTCAAGGCATCATCAAGATCGATCGAATCCAGGCAAGAGGATCATCAAGAGGGAAGCACGACTTCAACAACAGACAGAGGGAGGAGACTCTTCAGCGAGCTTACTGAGTACTAGCCGCTCTTCGCCTACCTCCTCTTTGAGAGTTTTGGTAGACGGAGCTGAGTTACTCTTTCTACCGACCGAAGAGAAGACCCCCGACGGTCCAGGACGGTCATCTGGTCAACGGAGAACAAGATTCACTCTCCATCGCCACACGAAGAACCCAGCCTTAAACAAAGGGAAGATTCAGACATCCTCCCTCCCTTGTAACTGGAAAAGAGGGAAGAGTAGTTCTTTTGGTTGTAATCGTTTCGCTTGAATCAAGGAAATCTTTTACAGCTAAAACCACTTTCTCCGACCACCAAATTTTCCGGCGCGTACAAGAGATGGCGACTCCGCTGGGGAATACCTTCGTTACTGACGAGCGCACCGTGGTGCAAGATGACGTTCTCCGTAAGGGGAAAATGGTCGAATCCCTCGTCGTCGAGTTCGACCAGGCGAAGTATGAAGAGTTCCTCTCTTCTGGCTCCAAGAGCCCAAAGACCCGCGTCTGCCGCAGGGTCTCAAGTGGACAGCCCCCTGAAGCCCAATCTGAGGCTCTGTCGGGTGCTCCTGCTGCCCACTGTGCCAAGTTTGGTTCACGCGCCGACGCCTCCCAGAAGGCCCGCGTAACCTCAGACACCTCTACTGCGATCAACCGCGTCGCGCAGAGCACACGCGCCAACGCCTCTCTGAAGGCTCGCGTGGTCCCCGGCACATCTACTGGTGCGATCGACCGTGTCGCACAGAACGCCCGCGTCAGCGTCTCTCAGGAGACCCGCGTGGCAAACACCCCTGGTTCTACAAACCAGGAAGTTGTTGGCTTCTCTCTTCCTCCACGGCGCAATCGGAATGCCGAGCGTCGACAGAGAAGACGCGCGCGTCAACACTCGGTCGGAACCGTTGGTTTTCTGACTGGGGTGGAACGCAGCGTACGATCCGATGCCTTGCCCGCACCTCGTCCAGTGCGAGAGGTCCGTGTTTGGCGACCCAAACGCGAGACTCCCCAAGTTGAGCCTTCTGAAGACCAACTTGCCAAACGCCAAAGCGAAGCTTCTGCGTCTTGTCAAACGCAGGAAGCACGCGCCCATAGGCGTGGGGCCCAGCAGCCCACTCTCTCCCAAGTCTCTCTGCTCCAACGCAGCAGACAGCAACGCGAAAGTCGCGTCTCATATCAACAGAGACGCCAGACGCGCGTGACGCAGCCGCGACGCAACAGCCGCGTTTCTGAAACCTGTGTCCAGGCTGAACAGCACATGACTGTCTCCCGTCGTCGACGTTGCGAGACCAGTCTCTTTAATCCCCCTCCCACAGATTTGAGGGATTATTTGACAAGGAAAAGGAGTGCCAATCAGACCACTTCTCCATGCTGCTGTCAACAGCTCATCCAGATGCTCTCTGGATGCCATTGCGAGTCAGGCGTGCACCAGCCGTCTTTAATTAGACAGCTGACCCTGATTCCCCCGTCAGCCAAGAGAAGACGCTCCCACAGGAGGAGAACCTTCTCAGATGTTGAATACCCGGAGCTTACTGCAAACATGACTAGCAGAAGTAAGGGAAAACAACTAATGGTCAACTCAGAGGAATCTGACTCTGAACCGGAGGGGGTGTATCAACACACTCGCACCCGGACAGGGGCCATTCCCCCAATTGACTATAATGCCTTAGCCCGCGGCATTAGAATGGGTGGTTCTCACTCCGCTATAGTGGAGTCGCAGGCTTCAAACTCTTCCGTCGAGAAGGAGGCTTCCGCCTACATGGCAGACACTCCTGAGGAGACGGCCAGGCGTTTAGAACAGACGCAGAAGCACCAGATGGATATAATCGCCTCTCAACAGAGATCCATTGACTCCCTCAAGCATATGCTTGAGAAATTGCTTGAAGAAAGAGCGAGATCTCCTCCTAGACGGCCGAAGGGGAAAGGTAGAAAGGGAGGAAGCCCACCCTCCGAATCTTCTGACGAGACACGACGATCTACCTCGGATGTGTCCAAGCCCTCGTCGCAGGCAAGAAGCGACCAGACCGGAAAAGGCTCATACTAAAAGAATGAGCCTGCTGGAGCAACGACTCAATGCCCTTGCCAGTCGTAAAGATCTCCAAGAAGCTGGAGTAGTCCGGCCCTATCCGGCCGAGTGGGACTTAGTCCCGTACCCTCCTAAGTTCAAGGCTCCAACTCTCCAAGCATTTGACGGGAAGGGGTCACCCAACCAGCACATCTACTACTTCAAATCCCAGACCGGGAATGTGGTAGATAACGATGCCATCCTGGCACGCCTATTCATTGGCACCCTAAAAGGGTTGGCCTTTGAATGGTTTATGAAGCTCCCGGAAGGTTCCATCAAGAACTGGGGCGACTTGGAGAAGCTGTTTCTAACACGCTTCTTCGAAGATGATTCGGAGGTCACAATGCCTACCCTTTTAGCTACAAAACAGCGAAAGGGAGAGTCCGTCAAGTCTTTCGTAGAAAGATTTCGGAACATGGCACTCCGATGTCCAAGCGGCATGACCCAGGCCACCCTGGTGGAAACATGTCGCCATAATCTCCAAACCTCACTCCTTGCTCAAATAGGAGTTGCTGAAAGCCGCACCTGGAAACAATTAGTCCAGCAAGGTGAACAGGCTGAGGAGATTGTCGCCCGCGTCAGAGCGGAAGAAGGCAAGCCCAGGCCAGAGAGGTCGACAAGGCGTGCACCAGACACATCCCTCCAAACCAAGCGGAAGGATAATTTGGCGACGGAGACCAAATCTCCCACCAAACCTCAAACAGGCAGGGCAAGTGGCTCTTCAAGCCAGCCACGCCCCAACAAGCAGTATTCCTTCAAGGAGGAACACGTCGATTCGCTCTTCAAGCTACTCAACAAGAGCAATCGACTGAAGCTCCCTGAAATTAGGCGCCCGGAGGAAGTCGGCAAGACCGACAATCCCACCTACTGCTTATACCACAGGATGCTCGGACATCCTACCAAAAGCTGCTACGTCTTTAAGGACATCCTTCAAGCTCTGATTGACGCGGAGGTATTAAAACTCCGACCGGAGCAGAAGAAGATGACGGCCAACATGACGTCGATTCTCCAGTTTGGGACACGACCCCCGACACCCGTGGGGGTGATCTCTGTCCCGAAAGGAGAACTGAGGGTGGTCAACACAGACCCTCATCAGCAGCGGGAGAAAGGCTTGGTACCCATCCCTACACCTCGAGGGGAAATCATGTGGGTCCACCCTGACCTCGTCGACGAGCAACAATGGACGACTGTGACCAACAGGAAGTCCAAAGGCAAAGGGAAGACTTCATCTTGCCATGTGATATGCGCCTCCTCTCGAGAAGCGGACACTGATGTTCCCTCGCTGACTGACTCAGAAGAGGAAACAATAGTCCTGGCCGCAGAGCCCAGCCAACCTACGGCGGGGACCCGTTCAGGACAGGCATACTTGAAGCAGTACGGCGAGACAGCAGCGGCTTCTCCGCAACCAGCCGTAGAACCAGCCAAGCCCTCCACGAAACCACCTGTGGAGAAACAGAAAGAAACCCGGTTTTCTCGGGCTCTTCTAAAAGGTGCAGCAGAAGGATCCTCGACACCTTACCGCTTCGACGTCTTGGCTCAACTAGCCAACATCCCGGCACGCATCACCTTGTATGAACTCCTGAGGCTATCAAAGTCAACCAGAGAGGCTCTACAAGAAGCTTTGGCAAACGCTGAGGTCTTCATGACTCGTGTGCCAAGGGAGGAAGATGTAGAGGATTGCCTCCACGCCTCCCCAAATGCTCCCTGCATCACCTTCACAACAGACGACATGCAGGTTAAAGGGAAGCATGACCGACCCCTATACTTCACAGGGTATATTGGGTCATCCGAGGTGAACCGCATCCAGGTAGACCCAGGGTCTGCGCTAAGCATCATACCTCGCCGGGTTATGCAGTTTCTAGGCATTCCTACCCATCGTCTGAGCCCTACCCAGACGACTATTTACGGGTTCAATGCCAACAGCTCCCGCCCGATGGGGAAGATCAAGCTCAAATGCCAGATCGGGAGCCTCAAGTCGGAAGTGACGTGTTACGTCATTGACGCGGACACTTCCTACAACCTGTTGCTGGGACGACCATGGATTCACCGCAATTCCATCGTTCCCTCTACTCTCCACCAAGTCATGAAATACATTGACGAGAGTGGACAGGTCCGAACGTTGATTGCCGAAAGGCATCCGTTTAAAGGGGTTGAAAATTATTTCACGGACTCCCTCTTATATCAGGATCCGGAGGAGACTAATGAAACCCCACAACCAGAGGAGCCAGACTCTGGTAATGAAGCTGACATTGAGCCTGAGAAAGAAGAGTGCCTGTGGGAGTTGGAACCACTTGTAAAGAGCACTAATAAGCTCGATGTTGATACCACCGACGATGCGGGTGGTTGGTACATTAATGAAGATTTAGATTTTGCGTATTTTCCTGTGTATGTTTCCGATTCAATACCGTCGGATACCACTACCGACGTGGACGATGACCTCTGGTCGGCAATAGATGCTTTGACATCTTTGCATGTACCGGTGAAATCATCCTTCGGGACATACCAAGATAATGGTGACGCGCAAGAGTCTGTATTCATGGTTCCAGCCAGACGAAAAGGCCAAAGACCAATACTTTTTGGGCGAATCGCATCTGAACCAATGCCCCACGAAGAATCGGAAGGTGAGGATGAATCCCCTCAGTTCGATCATTATGAACCGAAAACGCTCAAGATGATGAAGCGCATGGGGTATGATCTAACCAACAGGCCTGGGTTGAACTTCGGAAAAGGAAGAAGAACACTGCTTCGATCCTTTGTACCGAAAGGGAAAACCCCTGATTACTATCATCAGACGCGCCGGGGGTTGGGCTATATATCAACCCCAGTGCCATCAGCCTCTGATTCGGAGAGACTGTCAAGTCATGACTGCTCATCAGACACGTCGTCGTGGGAATCAGATGTCAGTGTCGGCAACATCTTCAAAGGGCTTTCAGTAAACATGGTTTCGACAAGCCATATGGAGGATGAAGATGAAGAAATGATCCAATCTGATACAGACCCTTGGATCAGACATTTGAATGCTCTTTGGGACATCCGCTTTGAACAGCGTGAGCCACCCACAGAAGACAAGGTTGTTCAAGTCAACCTAGGAGATGAAGCCAATCCTAAACCCATCTTCATAAGTGACGGCCTGTCACCTTCGGAGAAGAAGGATTTAATATCTCTTGTACAAGAGTATATAGATGTCTTCGCCTGGAATTATGAGGACATGCCTGGACTTGATCCTCAAGTGGCTATGCATCGCCTCAACATCAATCCGGACATGAAGCCTGTTAAACAACAGCAGCGACGGTTCCGTCCAGAGATAATGGAGGCAATTCAATCAGAAGTTAGAAAGCTCATCGATTCCGGCTTCATCCGGGAAGAACAACATCCCGACTGGGTAGCCAACATCGTCCCCGTCGCCAAGAAGAACGGGAAGATCCGGATCTGCATCGACTTCCGTGATCTAAACGAGGCCTGCCCCAAAGACGAATTCCCATTGCCAATCACAGATGTCATGATTGACAATACTTGTGGATTCGAGCGAATGTCCTTTATGGACGGGTTCTCAGGATATAATCAAATCAAGATGTATCCCGATGACGAAAAGCACACCTCCTTCAGGACACCTCTAGGGGTATATTGCTACACCGTCATGCCCTTCGGTCTGAAAAATGCGGGGGCAACCTACCAAAGGGCCATGAATGCCATTTTCCATCGGCAGATACGCAAAACGGTGGAATGTTATGTCGACGACATCGCGGTGAAAAGCCGCACTAAAGGTGATCACATAGCAGACCTGAGGGTGGTCTTCGACATCATGCGGGCTCATCAATTGAAGATGAACCCCACCAAGTCCTTCCTGGGGGTAGCCAGTGGCAAATTCCTAGGGTTTGTTGTGACTTCCACAGGAATCCATTTGGATCCGGAGAAAGTCCGTGCTATCCAAGAGATGCAACCCCCCAGAAGCCTCAAGGAGCTCAGAGGATTACAAGGACGATTGGCATACATCCGCAGATTCATTTCAAATCTCTCCGGGAGATGCCAACCCTTCGCTAAGCTGATGAAGAAGGGCGTTTCGTTCATTTGGGACGACGCTTGCCAGCAAGCATTTGAGGAGATCAAGCACTACCTCACCCAACCACCAGTCCTGGCGGCTCCGGTATCCGGAAAGCCTTTCCTGGTGTACGTCCGATCAATGGATCATTCTTTGGGAGCTCTACTAGCTCAGAATGATGACCAGGGGCGAGAACAAGCAATCTACTACCTAAGTAGAACGATGATCGGAGCCGAACATCGGTATAACCCGATCGAGAAGGAATGTTTGGCACTGGTGTTCGCCATTCAGAAAATGCGACACTATCTGGTGGGCCAAACCATAAATGTCATATCCAAAGTCAACCCCCTGAGGTTACTTATGACAAAGCCTTCTTCACTAAATGGCCGGCTGGCAAAATGGGCCATATTGCTATCACAATATGAGATGCATTTTCTGCCACAAAAGGCTATTAAGGGACAAGCGGTGGCGGACTTCTTAGCTGAACACCCAGATCCCAGGGCAGCCAAACTCTACGAGGATCTCCCAGATGAGGTCGCCGAAGTCTGCCTAGCTCAGACATCGTTCGAAAGTCAAGTATGGCAACTTTTCTTCGACGGTGCATCAAGGGCAAGCCCGAAGGGACACACAGTAGCGGGGGTAGGAGTGGTACTCGTCTCCCCACAAAATTACGTGATTCCCCGAGCTATCTCGTTAACCGAGCCCTGTTCCAACAATGTGGCGGAATACAACGCTCTTTTGATTGGGATGCAATTCGCCGATGAGATTGGCGTTAAAAATCTCGAGGCATACGGTGATTCTAAACTCATCGTCAGCCAAGTTCGCGGAGAGTATGAGGTCAGGCATGAAGATCTAGTACCCTACTACAACGCGACAATCCACATGGCCGAGAGGTTTTCAAACTTCTACATCGACCATGTACCGCGCAAGCAAAATGCGCATGCAGATGCACTTGCATCCCTTGCTGCCTCCTTAGCTCTTCCAGCCGGAGCAATGGAGAAGGTATTCGTCTATAGCCACGACCTATACTGCCCAAAAAGTCCCCTCGGAGACTACCAGAGGTCAACGGGAGATCGTCGCGGTAAGGAAACACTTGAAGTGTCAACCGATCCAGAGCTTAAAGACTGGCGATTCCCCTACATTGATTTTGTCTTGTACGGCATCTTGCCCGAAGACACCAGGGAGGCGGCTGCCATCCGAAGGAAAGCCTCCAAATTCTACTACAATGCGATTTCGCGAACATTGTATCGTAGATCGCATGACGGGATCCTGCTCCGGTGCCTCTCATCAAAAGAAGCCCACGAAGTGTTGAAAGAAGCCCACGATGGTACGTGTGGAGCTCATCAACCTGGCCCGAAGCTGGCAAACCGACTCCAAAGATTGGGTTACTACTGGCCCAAGATGGTTGCCGATGCTGTTGCCTATGCCAAAAGATGTCACGCCTGTCAAATACATGGCGATTTCATCCATCAAGCACCAGGATACCTCCACTCTACGACCTCTACCTGGCCGTTCGAAATGTGGGGGATGGACGTGGTTGGTCCTATCAGCCCACCATCATCAAAGGGACATCGGTTCATCCTAGCGATAACCGATTACTTCTCAAAGTGGGCCGAAGCTATCCCTTTGAAAGAGGTGAAATCTTCTAACGTGATCAAGTTCGTGAAACATCACGTTATTTACCGGTTCGGTGTGCCTCGGCGGATTGTCCATGACAATGGACCCCAGTTCATCAGCCAGGCTTTTCAGAGATTCTGCGCCAAGTTCAGAATCCAGAGTGTGTCATCAACGGCATACTATCCGCCCGCTAACGGCCTCGCAGAAGCTTTCAATAAGACTATTGGCAAGCTTCTCAAGAAATTCGTCTCGAAAAGTCAACGAGACTGGGACGATAAGTTGGGCGAATGCTTATGGGCCTATCGCACGACTGTGCGAACCCCAACTAAAGCCACGCCATTTTCCTTGGTGTACGGATGCGAAGCCGTCCTTCCACTGGAAATCCAAATTCCATCTCTTCGCGTCGCCTTGACAGCGGAAATGACAACAGAGGAGAAGCATCGACAGCGACTCCAAGAATTGGAAGCCTTGGACGACAAGCGTCTGCAGGCCCAACAACAAATCGAGCTTTACCAAGCTCGTATCACCAGAGCCTTCAACAAGAAAGTCAAATCCCGAACTTTCAAGAAAGGCGACCTCGTCTTAGCCGTCCGAAGACCCATGGTCATGACGCACAAGACGAAAGGAAAATTCCAACCCAAATGGGAAGGACCGTTTGTAGTAGAGTCAGTCTACTCAAATGGATCGTATCGCCTCATAACCTCAAATGGCGATACACTCATGATGCCAATCAATGGCAAATTCCTGAAGAAATACTATCCCTAGATGGCATTCTTCCACCGATCAAGTTAAAAATACACCTCTGATCGGAAACATCCAACGCCTCCGACGGCTAAAGATAGAGGAAAATGTTGGCTTTTAAGTCCAACATAAGTCTTCGACAACTCATCATGCTGAGGGGAATAGCATGGCTAGCCCAACTCAAACGGTAGTTGGTAAAGGCATGACAAACCCGTTGACAGCTGAGGATTTGCTAAAAATCCTAAGGGACACGTTCCCATTTGATCCGACGCCTCCGACGGCTAAGGATAGAGGAAAATGTTGGCTTTTAAGTCCAACATAAGTCTTCGACAACTCATCATGCTGAGGGGAATAGCATGGCTAGCCCAACTCAAACGGTAGTTGGTAAAGGCATCTCAAATCCGTTGATAGCTGAGGGTTTGCTAAAAATCCTAAGTGGACTTGATTCCACTCTTCCCTCCAAAAATCCCTTACCAATTCTCATCCATAGAATGGTAGGACCACAAAATGCAATCATTACTATGTTAACACTATACCTCTGGTAATGAATACTCTTTGTCGAGTATAAACCTTGCTTGTTAACTCTGCATAGAGTAACAAACTCTCAAATTTGCCAAGTTAACACTATACCTCTGGCACTTCAAATTCCACTTGTCAATTCTCATCAATAGAATGACAGGTCCTCAAATTGCTCCTATCGCAAGCAAATTCTTGTCAAGTTAATATCACACCTCTGACAAAACTACTGTTTAAAGTTAACATTACACCTCTAAGCGGTACCTCGAGTGCCTGTCAAGTTAATATCACACCTCTGACAGTCACCTTTCTTCAGACTTCCATATCGAAGCTGAAATGGACGATGCCAAGTTAACACTACACTTCTAGCATCCGAGTCATTGCTAAGTTCAACAATACACCTATGGCTATGACCTTTCCTCGACTTCTTTAAGCCGAGACGACTAATGCCAAGTTCAACATTACACCTCTAGCATTACTATCACTGTTAAGTTAAACATCACACCTATGACAGTGACACCCTCAGTTTTCCCAAATAAAACTGAGATGCTGATGAGTTAGGTTAATATCACACCTCTAACTCACATCCTTGTCAAGTTAACATTACACTTCTGACAAGACTACTTCTAAACCGTTAAGTTAATATCACACCTCTAACGGTAAAAATCTTACTAGATTCCCCACGAGTCTAGTTTCATTTGATATTCTCCCCAACCGAGTATCAAATTCATTTTGGAGGCAGTGTTGGTTAACATTACACCAATAAACAATGCTTCCATCAAAATCCCCAGCTGATCTTAAATCAAGTTAATCCCAAATCCTTGATAAAAGTTCACCTTCTCTGGGGGTACGCACTCCACTTGTCACTTTCTTTTATAAAGTGGCAGGTCCACCAAAATCATTCTTTTGCTTCTAAAACAAAACATTCAAGACAACAGAAAGAGGCAAAAAGAAAAGTGTCACTTTTATTGATATTCAAGCATATGAAAGTGATACAAAATGCTCTCTTATACAATAAGATTGAGTGTTACAATTAAGGAGTACAAAGAAGTCCCTCTCTCTCTCAGAGGCCGTACTCACTCCTTGAAACCGCATCTGATCCCAGGTGCACAATTGGAACCGATTGCGCCATGGCAATGACGCAAAAGTCGAAAGCGCCCTAGCTGATTAAGCTAAGAGCAATGGTGTTCTTGAGGTCCGGTGGCAACAGAAGGTCCTGCAACCCTTCGTTCAGGCGCGTCTCTTTCCCTAGCAGACCATCCAACGAACATGGGGTCACTCCTGGGGTGAGAGAGGAAGTTTAGGAGTCATCACAAAGGATGCTACCCTCCACTAGGTCCAGCGGCAGCAGAAAGTCCTGCATTCATCACCATCCCTTTCCCCAGCAGGCCACCCAACGGAATGTCCTTGATGTCACTTCTGGAGTAGGGAGAGGAAGAGGATCTTTCCGCCACCGTAACCGCCGGACCACCCTCGCCGATACTCAGCCTATCCGTCTCTTGCACCAGATCTGAAGAGACCTTGGCGAGGGTTGGGTCCTCGTCAGAGATATAATTTAATCTCTCACAAACGACGAGGACCATAATTTAATCTCTCACAAACGAACGTGGAGCAAGTTCGCCAGCCGGTATATTCTTTCTGGGGCCCAGCAAACCTGAAAAAGGACAAGCAAGCCTACCTGCAAAGAATAAGCAAGAGAGTCAGAAAATCTGGAACTCAGTACATTTTTATAAAGGAAACTGAGTAACAGAACGCGGCAGCCATTCAAGACTTCAGACGCGGGAATGACCCGCACAGTCAAACAGACGCAAGTCAAACTGCGCCACGCATAGGATTCAAACGCGGCCTCAGTTTGTACCCGCGCCTAATGCACCAGACGCAAAGAATTTCAGAACGCCAAAAATTGCCATCTCTCTGTTGGGTGAACAGGAGTTGCAAGATTCAGGTCTGAAACGCGCCAAGGCAGTAAAACGCAATGGGCAAAGCCAGCGTCAAGCGCCTGCATTCAGAGAAGTCAAGTCACTGGCACAAATTCCAGAGGAGGAATGCACCGGGACTTCATTCAGATGATCATGCCGAAGTTCAGGCTATACACATCATCGGGGGACATACCAGCAGAGACCTCTGGCCAGAGTTGGCCTCTCTGCACCCAAACGCAGGCGTCCAAGATGATCCGAGAGGGGGTTCTTCTTGAAGAGACCAAACCGAAGCGTGAGAGCTCTGGGTCATCTTCATCCTCGGAATTACCTTCGTCCATGGAGACGGAGTCCCTATCAAGAAACTCTTTTCTGAAGAAGGTGGGACTTCTCAGAGCAATCCAAAGAGAAATAATCCAAGCTTGGATCATAGAAGGGGAGCGCACCCTATTTATAGGCAGGCCCTAATAACTGCCATTAATGGGGCGTTAATTGGAACCGTCACGCACGATTGTCAAAGCCCAGTGGAGGATTGACGCGTGGAACGCCGCTTTGGAAACCGTCGCAAGCACCGATTTTCAACCGCCCGCGTCGGTTTTGCATTTAAGGGCAGTAACTCCTGAGTCCAATGAGGAGTTGACGCGTGGATACCTGCTTTGGGAATCAACGGATGACTCGGAATCCCAATCGACAGTGGAGACCTGACGAGCAAAGATCTCCTAAAATCTTTTGAGTCAGATCACATTAGACGCAGATGGGAAAGCCGCGTCCCTTCAGCAGACAAGGCTGCATCTCTTGCGTCTGCCCGATCCGCGCAAGACAGATTTGCGTTATTCAGAGCTGCGTCTCACCTTGTGATTGACGCTGCGTCTCACCCCAGGGACTGACAGCCGCGTCTTACTTTACGGATCAATGCCGCGTCTCATCTTTTGATTGACGCCGCATCTCATCAAGGAGACCGCGTTCCGATTTGTGATTGACGCCGCGTCTCATCAAAAGGACTTAGTAGAATCTAAGTTCTTATGAAATGATGACCGCGTCTCACTTTATGATTGACGCTGCGTCTCAGTAAAAGGACTTAGTAAATCTAAGTTCCGGTAGACTGACGACCGCGTCTCACCCTGTGATCGACGCTGCGTCTCGTCAAAAAGGCTTGGTGAAATCTAAGTCCCCATAGATTGATGCCACGTCTCATTCTATGGGATTAATGCCGCGTCTCGCCAAGACCGCGTCTCATTAAAAGAACTTAGTCCTACCTAAGTTCAGTAATCACGACTAGTGATCAAGAGTTGGACTCATCCACAACAGGACAAAGAAATTGGGACAAAAGCTCTAAAGAAAACTTCTATTATATCAAGAAATGATAGAAGTGGATACAAACACTCTTAATAAATAGAGTGTCCCTTTTCTTTACAAAAAAAAAAAAGAAGAAGAAAAGAAGGCTAAATGTCCTGGTTCGCCAAGGAACGGATTTGTTCCCTAAGGCGGTGAATCTCATGCTGGCGCGTCCTCTCAGCCTCCATGATAGCCCGGTCCCGCAGCTCCGCCTCAGATAAGAAATTTCTGGCAGCCAGCTGCATCCGCAGAGATTCCACCCTGGAAGATTGTAGGGATAGACTCTCTTCAGCACGCGCCGTAGCAGCCCGTTGCTCCTCAAGCTCCTTTTTGAGGGAAACAAGTTTCTCCTCATTTAGCGCAAGAACAGCTTCCGCCTTGGCGATAATGTCCCGAGTTCTGAGGATGACTTGCTCCGTGCTCTGCACACTGAGCTCAGATTCCCTCGAATCTCCGGCTAATTTTTGAAATTCAGCCTTGGAATATTCAAGGTCACGGACCTCGGCAGCGATCTGTGCCTCCGCCTCCTGTCGCTCCCGTTCCTGATCAGCTAGGAGCCTAGTCAAGGTGGCCTGGGCTTCATCAAAAGAGCCAGCATCTTCCAAAGATTCCAGCTCCCGCAGGTTATCTCCAAGTTGCTCTACCACCCGTAGGCATGCCCTGGCAAGTGAAGGGCCTCCCGCCAATTCGACGCTCACGGCCATATTTTCAAGAAGCCTCTGGGCGAACTGGAAGGTGCTGTGTCCACGGAAGATGAGATCAATACATGATCCCATCGAGGTGAAGAATTGTTGCACCATCTGACGTGCCAGCTCCCCCATGTCTTCACCACCTAAGAAGCTTCCCGACCCTTTTTCTGTCACGGGATGAGGGATATAGGGCGGGTCTTCTCGCACAAGAGCCGTGCCGGCCGTCGATGTAGCAAGAGCAAGACTACCCACTGGCGCTTCTGGAGCGCTGCCTCTGCAGGAGCTTCCACGACCAAGGAAGGAGTTGTAAGCACAACCTCTTCAGAAACTTCCACCGAGGATTGAGCTGTGTGGCCTTCTGGAAGGGTGCCGATCGTCGGACTCCCCACCTGAGCCCCCTCAGTCAGAGCTGCCTTACTAGGTTCGAGGTCCAAAGGCGTCGAGTCCTGTAGAATGGGAGTCTCCCCAGCTTCAGCAGTAGCCTCCTCCACCGGCGGAGTGAGAGTCTCCTCAGCCTCAATGGTTGTTTCCCCTCCTGGCAAAGGGGAAGGCTCCCCAACTTCAACAGCTACCCCCTCCGAGGTTATCTCAGCGGCCGAAGCCTCAATCCCCTTGGGCTGGGTCAACTCTGTTTCCATCGCCTCGACATGCGAGGAAGTTATACCTTCAGCAGGGATTATCGCCAGCGGTAACGCAGTCGATGATTCACCCCCGTATATTTTCTCCTCCGAGATGTGGAAGAATTTGCTCTGATCAGGAAGAGCGGGTTCATCGCCATGGTCGACTTCATCTTCAAAGTCACTTTCTCCCGATGACGAAGAAGACGATAGCGCCACGCGAGGAAGCTCTGCAACAGGAGCCTTACCCCCAATCACCCCAGTGGTAGGACTAGGGTCGACTGCCCGAGGATTGGAAATAAAGACACTAGGAGACCCCGGCTGCTGTACCTCGTCTCTCCCTTCATGAGCAGAAGGAAATTCGGGCTGAGTTGAGATTCCTGGAATCTCGACATCCTCTTCGCCCATTATGTCAACCTCCGGTGACTCAGCATCACCAGCAATAAGGGGTCGCTCAACAAGCTCCCCTTCCTCCACGGTCTTGCTGCGTGACCTAGGAGCACGGACCAAGCTTGGAAAATCTTCATCTTCCAGCGGTTCCTCAACTCTAACAGGGACACCTTCAGGAGGAACCTCAACTCCAGCAGAGATAGCTCTGGATTGAGAGACTTCAGCCGTTAAGTCCCTCCGAGCCTTCTTTGGGGCAGGCTCAACTACAGAAGCAGAGCGTCGACGACGCTTCCTCGCCAATTGCTTCGACCTCCTTGCCGGTCGCGGCTCCACTCTCATTGCTGGTGGCTCCGCCCTCGTCGCTTGCGGCTTTGCCCTTGCCGGTCGCGGTGCCGCCCTCACTACTGGGGGCTCCCTCCTCGATCGTTTCTCGACCTCCCTCTGAGCTTTCAGGTACTGGTCGAGGAGTTTAGTACGTTTACTGGATTCAGACCTCTCCTCGAGACTGGCATTGATACTCTCAAGACATGAAGACTCCGGAATAAGATCTGGCGTCTGGCCGGCTTGGGAGTACCAAATACAGAAGCTGAAGCTCATACGGCACTTAGGCGCCTCGTCGGGTAGATGGAACGTTGCTCCCGTCCCTCCAGCCACACTGTAATACCAAGCCCGAGCGCCTTCGAACAGGTTCCCGTCAAAGGCAAGTTGAGCATTGGGATTCCCGACGTAAAGCTGATCATAGCCAAATTGTCGGGCAAAACGACTTGGCATATACGGTTCGATAGTGCAGGAAGTTCCTTGGCGAAACAGCACATATCCTGGTCGTATATTGATCAACCACCAGAAGGCTCCAGCAGGCAATTGCGAGAAGTCATCCCGCCCAGCGACATCCGTGAACAGCTCCCCGGGGGCTGCACCTTGAACCTCTGGAAAACAACGGTTAAGCTGATAGTTCGTGGCACAGGAAAGACGCTTCCTAATGTAATACAGGTAGGTGTCATGCCACTCCGAACGTTCCAGCCGCTGCACAAATGGGATATGATCCACGCTCCCACGCGCCGCCGTCATTAGAGATGGGCAATGCATCACGTACCAAGCCATGAGGTACGTGTAAGGCAGCTCAATCCGCGGGTTGGGGTGCCTCACCGTCGGGTTCCCCTCTGAGTCGGTATACGGCTCCCCACGAGAATTAGCAGTCTTTGGGGGTTCGCAGAAGCTCTTGGTCAACACCCGCAGCCCGCTTTGAATACCAGCCACCACGGCGGGAAGAAGGGCTATGGGGTGGCCATGAGCCAAGAGTACCGCCGGGTACACCACATCTGCCACAATAACTTCATGTGGTAGCGTGGGCACCACACACCTCTTCAGCCACAACATCAGGAAGCCCGCCAACAGCGCCTGATCAGAAATAGGGGTCCGGGCTTGATGGTGAAAGCTCTCAAAGACCAAGTCAGGGTCGAAGCCGTCCTCGTTCGACTCCGTGGTGTAGAACTTGTCAGAAGCTGCGTCGATCCTGTCTTCAACTTCCCCACCAGAACTAGGAGCTAGTCGGATTACTGGGAGATCTTTATTGCTGACATTATTAAACAGATAATCAGCCCAGGATAGTTGCTTGACGCCTCCTGACCTCCAGGCAGTTGTCTGACCGCAGATGTAGAAATGGCACATCACCTCCCAGTAGGTCTCATACACTTGAGGAGATTCTTTTTCCAAAAGGCGCAGCTCCCTGGTGGTTGGGACAAATTCCTCGTAAGGAATATCCCCTGACGACAACCCGGAGACCTCATACAACTCGTGTAGGGCAAGGCCCATCTCTCCGACCGGAGTAAAGAATGTCCCCGTCCGAGGATTGTAGCGCTCCAGAATCCCAAAGAAGTTATGAGAACTCATCGGGACGCCCCACTGCACGGCCCTGACTGCTGGGTACAGCCCCACACGCTTCAGCGGCCCCTCAAGATTGGTAAGGACAAAACCCACCATCCTGCCCCACCAGTAGTTCCCTGGAGAATGGACCCATCCATACGCACGGAAGTCGACAGGATAGTCACCCCCTGCTTCTATGAAGGAATTGAGGAAGGTGGTAGCAAGCTCCGGGATCTCTCCAATTGGGATTTCAGGCTTGGACGACGCAGGGAACAGTCCGACAACTGACCCGTCATGACTATCATGGCGGTCTACCTTTTGGAGGCCAAAGTCACCAAGGGCGATCTCAGGGATATACTGGGAAATGTCCCATTCCATCTTCCGGGGGACAGACATGTGTTGAAAGTAGGACATCGGGAACATCCTCTCCATGTCTGGAAGAAAGAATCTTCCGCCCTTTATCTCACGGAGCCATTTATAGGTCCCCTCAGACACACGACGGCCATCATCATAGATATGATCCCCAAAGAAGAAGGCAGGCTTCTCCAACCTGACGCCGTCATCCGTTTTGAGCGCGGCATCGGTCATAAGTGCCCGAAAGGTTCTCCTGTTAACATTAGAGAGCCTGCGATCCAGTAACTGGTCAGCAGTCACGGGGACACTCATTCTTTGCACAAAGGTCAAGCCCCGGTCGGCACCACCCACGCGTCCAAAGTGGTGCATCTTGGCGAGTGAACCTGAAACATGCGGCACTGCAAAAGAAAAAGACACTTGGTCAGATACTTTGCCAAAAATAAGGGAAGACGCTAAGTGTTCATAATTCAAAACGCAGCCGAGACATTGGACGCAGGAGTTATCATCCGCGTCCAGACCTGCGAACTTGCACCAAAACGCAGAAGAGATACTGGACGCAGGAATTTTTCGAATCCGCGTCCAGACCTGCAAAGCTGCGTTCTGCAAACCAAGACTTATGAAAATTCTAAGTACTTGGACTCAAACGCCAGATTCTACAAAATCGGCGGTTGAAGACACAGAACGCAAGGATCAAATCCGCGTTCTGCAAACCAAGACTTGTGAAATTTCAAAGTGCTTGGACTCAGACGCCAGCGCCTGATGGCACAAAACGCGGCACAGAACGCATGGATCAAATCCGCGTTCTGCAAATCGCGTCCAGAGACCTTCACAATTAGAAATATTCTAAGTGAAGGACCCAGAGTGCAGAGTTCACCAGCGTCGGATCATCAGGCCCGCGCCCCGGTTATCATCTCAAGGACAGCGTCCGAGAATCAAACACGATCTTGTGTTAAAGGTCCTTAGGGTTCTATGAACATGTTTTAATGGCGGAACCCACACCGAAGGTGCATTTTTACCTCGGAAAACACCCTCCTGCGCAGAGGAAGCATCTCTCTCAGCCTCGGCGACGGTCGCCCTTGAGGTCGATGCAGTCGGTTTCGTCTTGGGAGCCATTGAAGATCAAGAAATCCGAGCGAGGAGATGAATAGTTGAACAGAGAAGGAAGTTCTTTTTCTCAGAGAATGCGTTCGTTCGGAGAAGAAGATACATCTCTCCAACTGTTGCCTTTTATAGGCACGGAGATTCGCGAAGATACGCAGCGTTTGGCCCAATAAACGCTGCAGCGAATCGCTGCCTGACGCGTGGAGCCAAATCATTGTTTGAACAGGGAAGATCATGCGTCGCGACCCCGCCACAAGTCAGAAGTTGACACGTGGAGCAGTTCATTTAATGAACCGGGGGATCCGCGCGCCAAAAGGCGAAATCTCGCCGTTTCCCCAGGCCAGCTGGCGGCGTAATCATGACATGGCACAGGCGCACGCCCCAAAGTACGCAGCTCTTCGGTGGACATGCCCCGTCAGCATCATCATAAATGCATCCAGAAAATCGCGTCTGCATTTCAAGAGATGCGTCTCTCCAAAGTCCGCGTCCCCTCAAACAGGCCAAACATCGCGTCTCGCTAAGAAGTCGCGTCTTTAAAGCAGTCTCTGCTTTTTCAAAAAGGAACCTGCGTCCAGTCTCCTGCTTCTGCAAAGTCAGTTCAACAGTACACTGACGCAAACAGACAACCAACCACTCCCGGCCAAAAGCGCACCCGTGACAGACTAAAAGCAATCGGGGAGGTCTAGACTGTGTATCTAGACACTCAACACGATCAACTCTGACGGCTTCAAAGAGTTCAACAGTACACTCACGAAGACCAATTCCAGATAAGATCAAGCCCGAAGCATCAACAGTCCAGTCATAAACGCGAACACGGCTAAGATCCAAAGTATTCCGAAATCCGTCCCATTCAACTGCGGAATATCAGAAACTTTGGAGGGGGTTCTGTAGGCTGTCTAAAAATGACTAACAGACCAGCCATTAAGGAAGCAGTCTCAAGCTCTAGACGCGAGGAAGCGAGGCCCGCGTCTCAGCATTAAGACGCGTTGGCTCTACACCCGCGTCTCAACGTCCAGACGCGTCGGCCCAAAGCCCGCGTCTCGACATCAAGGCGCGTCGGCCCGACGCCCGCGCCTCAGCGTCCAGACGTGAAGGCCCGAAGCTCGCGTCTCAGCATTAAGGCGCGTTGGCTCGACGCCCGCGTCTCAACTTCAAGGCGCGTTCGGCCCAACGCCCGCGTCTCAGTTGCAACTGCCCTGATTGCGGGGCCAGTCACCGCGCATGTAGCGGGTAGTGGCCCCTCATTCGGGAGCGTTTTCAGGAGGCACCTTCACCCCCTGAGACCCCTATAAATAGCCTTGTTTGCTATGAAAAAAAAAAGTTTTGATAAGATCGAAGCTTTGGAAAGGTCGAGAATTAAGAAGGTCAAGGCATCATCAAGATCGATCGAATCCAGGCAAGAGGATCATCAAGAGGGAAGCACGACTTCAACAACAGACAGAGGGAGGAGACTCTTCAGCGAGCTTACTGAGTACTAGCCGCTCTTCGCCTACCTCCTCTTTGAGAGTTTTGGTAGACGGAGCTGAGTTACTCTTTCTACCGACCGAAGAGAAGACCCCCGACGGTCCAGGACGGTCATCTGGTCAACGGAGAACAAGATTCACTCTCCATCGCCACACGAAGAACCCAGCCTTAAACAAAGGGAAGATTCAGACATCCTCCCTCCCTTGTAACTGGAAAAGAGGGAAGAGTAGTTCTTTTGGTTGTAATCGTTTCGCTTGAATCAAGGAAATCTTTTACAGCTAAAACCACTTTCTCCGACCACCAAATTTTCCGGCGCGTACAGCAGCAGGCGCAACAGGGAATCAGCAGCCAACAGACCCAGATCCAGCGGCAGCAGCAGATCTGGACAGCCCCTTGTCCAGATCTGTGCAACACCTCCGACGAGCACCAGATCCCCTCCACGGCGACTCGACAACACCGCCAACAGGCCAGCCAAGTCCCCAGCAGACCCGGACAGCAACCGACAGTCTTGGCACCCTCCAACAGCGACTCGGCAGCCGAATCCAGATCTGGACAGCAGCAGATTCAGAACTGCGCAAGTTCGGGCGAGCTGGTCGTTCTCCCGATCCACGTCAGACCTTCACCGGAGACCAGCACGGTGACTTTCTCCACTGTCTTGGCCACCCCCCCATGCAATCCGTGGCGAGGAACCGCACCACAGTGACCACGGCAGCGACTCGCCCGTCGACGCGCACAGCAGATCCAGATTCGGACCAGCAGCACAAGCAGCGGGCGAGCGGCGATTCCAGGCCCTTCCGGCGAGCGCGAGACCTCCAGATTGCAGCCAGGTCTTCCCCAGGACCCTGGCTACCGTCCTATGCAGTCCGACAGCGGAGAGCGGCGCCACGGCGACCGTAACGGCGACTCGCCCGGTAACGCGCAGATTCCCCAAGGTGAGTGTTTACTCCTTTCGGTTCCGTTTCTTTATATGTAATTGATTATATTTTGATTTAATTGTGTACATAGAATAATGTGGACATTGTGTATGTTATTATGTGCGAGAGAGGTTACATGTACATATTTTATTATGTGGGAGATTAGGTTTCAGTGTACCTCTGATTCGGACTGACAGATTTAGTTAGTCGACTTGGCCTGATAGCTATGTGTAGTTCTTTCATTGGACTGTGGACTTCAACCATGAGTTATGTAATGGATATAGATGATGTATATGATTCCTAGAGATAGTTAATGGATGGAATGACTTGACTTATCATGATGGGACTTAGATGCATGTACATGATATATTGTCAAATGTTGGGATATCATAATTGATACTTATAGAAGAGGGAATTGTGTAACCTTATGAATCAGATATAGTTTGTCAGAGTGAGTAGACTAGTACTGATTATGGACATATGTTGGAATAACGACTATTATATCAGATTACTTGATTTGTACTGATACTTATTGATCATGTGACTATTGGGATATGAATTGGTTGTAATGACTTTGGATTGATTTGAGACTTATGATATTTACATTGAATGATGATCAGTTATTGAATATGACTTTATTAGTTAAGTTGTGCTAGAGATTGATGATGAGTTAGAATTATCCAGAATACATATTCCGTTTATTGGAGCCTGACTTGCTTTGAGATGAGATTGACGTTGTTGGCATTTGGGATCTGTTAGATGACTTGTTATTAATGATGGGTACCAAGATGTAGATATTCTAGATTACATGTTGTTGAGGATGTTGACTATTTAAATATGATTCATTATGTGTTGACTTGATATTCTTTTATTGGTGATGATTCATTCAGATATCGATGTTGACTCGTTACGATATTCTTGAGGATGTTTCCTATTCAGATATGATTGTGGTGTGTGTTGACATATTGTTCTCGAAGATATACCTTATGAATCATTTGAGTATTGATGTGGACTTATTAAGATGTTAGAGACTGGATTACTTCAGTTAGTAGAGATTGAGTAATTGTGATAGTGATGTAGTTGATATTATTGGTCTTGTACTTCAGAGTTACCAGATACTATTTATCAGTTTACTACTTATTGGTGAGATACTTGTTGGTGATTATAAGATGTTCATGTTCAGAGTTTATATGAGTTGTCAGTGATACATTGTGGTAGGGATCACTGATCATGTATTTCATTGTTGATATGAGATGGCAGAGATCAGTTACTAGTTATAGTTGTCAGTGAGATTAGTTGTTTGTATCACCTTTGTGTTAGTAGCTATATCTCCAGTATTCTATTTCAGATGTCGGATATCAGAGTTGTCAGATATCAGAGTTGTCAGATATCATAGTTGTGAGATATCATAGTTGTCTGATATCAGTTATCAATTACCAGTTGTCAGATTATCAGCTAGTGTTGACATCAGCAGTTATTGGAGATATTGGTTACTATTACATATTGAGTCACATTGAATGCTTATTAATAAAAGACACCATAACCCGGAGAAACAGGGGTAATTGCCTGATGATGCATGTCGTGTATTTGGAAGGATTCTTATGGTACCGAGTTGTGGGTTCCAACATGGGGAACCAGGGTAGTACTGGCTACCCATTCAGTTGTCAGTTGTCAGGGCTATGCCCGGATTACGGCGCCACACTAGTTGTCATTTCGTGTGGGGCTGTGGTCTTCAGTTGTCAGAGCCTTGCGGCTTGTCCTGGTTCAGCGCCAGGGGTGTTAGACCGTGGTACCGGGCATGCACGGTACTCTTCCAAAACACATGCACTACATTGGCAGGCAGTTACAACAACGATAATATTGTTTGATATGTAAGAAAATGGCTGTGGTATGGGACACAGCTAAGTACTATATTAGTTAGGTTAATAATAACCAATCAGACTAGTGACATTTACACATTCAGACATTAGCTATTAGTTTACATTTGTGATAGTTGACTTTGATATCAGTTGTTTGTCCACCGTTGAGATAGTTGATCTTTATATCAGTTGATTAGTTTACAGGTGAGGTAGTTGTCTTATATCTTTGTTGTTATTGATATCAGATATGCTTCAGTTCAGATGTTTATCATGTCATGATATTTATTTATCTTATATCTGCAGTCGTTTGTCATGCTATTCAGTTATATGTTATCTGCAGTTGTTCTTGATATTGCTTTATGCACATGATCTTATGCACGAGCTATTTCCCCTTTACACACACACTCACCATGGTCGCGTTCTGACGACCCTGGATTTGCACGTCCAGATATTGGACGGTTTGTTTCCATGTGCAGGTGTTCGTTGAGGCTGTACGCTTCGCGAATAGTTAGAGCTTCTCCCTATTCTATTCTGGTACTTTTATCTTTCTAGCCTTCGTATCATTTCCTGTTTCTTGTTATATCAGTTCAGTTGTTATTCCAGTCTTGATTCATATAATATCATGCGTGGTTGCTCACATGTGGTATTGCAGTATTCAGTATTCATTACAGTTGGGATTTATTATAGCTTGTTTCGGTTACTTAAGGCTTAGCGCTTATACGTGAGGGATTTTCCTTGCGTATATGCGTCGCCGACTCGTGTCGCGTCTCCGCTCCAGCGTATTTTGGGAAGCGGGGCGTGACAACTTATGTCAACTTGAGGGGGAGCTTACGTGGCTGCACTCTTTTTCCCTTTCTATGGTTTTGTCCAACAGGGTTTTCCTTTTAAGGTTTTTAATGAGGCAGCATAGAACACGTATATAAAAATGATGTACTCTTTTTCCCTTCGCTATGGTTTTGTCCCACTGGGTTTTCCTAGAAAGGTTTTTAATGAGACATCATGCATGGTTGGCAGCCAAGGGGGAGTGTTATGAACGTGGCTGCCTACCTTTACTGTGCACCATTAATGAGTTTTCTATGCGCTGATGTAAGCGATGACGCAAGCATGCATAGTGACTGCACAGTACCCCAAAGTTTTCTTATAAATAGGACCTTCCTGGTTCATTTCAATGTACACACTCTTCAGAAATCAATAAGAATTCCTACTTCTACTCTGTCTCTAGAATTGTCTGTTTTGGTGTTATATTTCTCGGAGTTTTACAACAAACACGTCTTATTTCTAGAGTAAACTGAGCACAGATGATTGTTTAACGAATGCAATTCTAAACCTCACCTGGATTCACTGGCTTCCAGCAATTCTCAATGGATACATAACCATTTACCCAATAATGGGTAAGAAAGATAAAAATTTTCTTGCATATGTGCAGTCATCCTGTCCGTTTTATCATGTTCTTGAGTTTATTAATGTTTCCATCAATTGACAAAAACACAAAATCTTAGGTTGTTCAGTGACTGACGTTCTGCCCAGTTAAACACCATCATCTCACACAAGCGAGTTTACTCAGGAACACTTGATCAGACAAAGAAATCATGCAGGTAGAAAAGACAATAAGCATTTTCGATTAATATTTGTTCTGCGAAAAACATATGAGGTTCAATGCCCGCTACAGACTCTGCTCCACATACATTATTTGAGTCTGAAATCTCTGCACATTGATCTCTTTATTCAGGAAACTCGAGAAACAGATCAAAGAGACAACACTGTATATATCAAGCAATCTTCACAGGCAGACCGTTGAAGAATGCAACCACTTGTCCATAAACCCCACCGCCTCGTCGCACTCCGGCCGCTGAAGATGGAACACATGATCCATCCCGGCCGCCTCCTCGAGCTCCACCTCCCCATTCCACCCGCTCCCCTTCAACCTCTCGCAGTACGCCCTCCCCCTCTCCGCCAACGCATCTTTCTCCGCCACCGCCACCATCACTCTCCCACACCCCAACCCTGCCAGGCTCGGGGCGCCCTCCGCCGTCACGTTGAACCTCGGGTCGTCCACCTCGACCCCGGCCTCGTTCACCACCCTCCACAGCTTCTCAATCCACCCCCTCATGTTCTCGTCCCTCGTCTCGGACCCGATTGGCTCCGACCCCCAGAAGAATGGATGAATCAGAGCCATCCCTTCCATCTTCTTGACCTCGCCTTCGTCGGCAGCCCGCATCGCCATCTGATGCGCGATGTTGGCCCCCGCGCTGTCCCCGGCCAAAAACACGCGGTTGAGGTCCCCGTGCTCGGCCAGCCAGGGGTCGGCGGCGGGGAGAAGACCCACTTGAGGGCGGTCCATGAGTCGTCGTAGGCAGCGGGGAGGAGGTGCTCGGGGGCGAGGCGGTAGTCGACGGAGACGACGAGGAGGCGGGCTTTGGCGGCGAGGGAGTTGAGGAAGCGGTGGTAGGTCGGGGAGAAGGCGGACTCGATGCAGAACCCGCCGCCGTGGTAGTAGACGAGGACGGGGAGCTTCTCCTTCCCGTCGCTGTTGGGAGGTAGAGGCGGGCGGAGACGCCGGTGGCGGGGTCGATGGTGACGTCTTTGGATGCGACGGCGGTGGCGGGGTCGAGGGAGGCAGGGACAGTGGCAGCGCCCATGAGGCGGACGACGCGGCCGGAGGCGTAGCGGCGGAAAAGTGGAGGGAAGTCGAACTGGATTGTGTCGGTGCCGGCGGGATCCATTCGTTTGTGGTGAGAGGACTGGATTTTTTGGTGAATCTGTGATGATACCTAACTCTTTGTAGGTGGGGGGTTGGGAACAATTTTGTCGGAGCGTTGAATTCTAATTGGGGAAGTATGCTGATGAGCTTTAATGGTATTAGTTACTGCTTACCGCCCTTTTTAAGATTACTGTTCTTGGATAAGAAAACGGAGGGCTCCGTGTGACGATGGTGCTCTGTTTTCTAGAAGAAGATGTGGGGCCAGTTAGCAAAATAGGAGCAAAAAAAAACGTGAGAATTCAATGAGAGAGAGAGAGAGAGAGATTTGTCCGTACTGAAAATAATAAAACTTTAAAAAAAGAAAAGACTAATGACTGCGTCAGAGTCAGTGGACTCAGTCAAAGAGATATTTTTAATGTCCTCGAAGCCGCCCTGTTAAGTCTTGCGTTTGCTTCTCAGAAATTACCTTTTTAAGTTCATGCTGTTTGACATCTGTGATGAGGAAACGTAAACTTGAGAGTAACTTCAAGTTTATTTTAAAAAAAGATAATTTTAACGAGACAAAAAATGAGAATATGAGAATTTAATATCTTATGAACGTATAATTGACGGTGACTCCAAATTTAATTCTTGCAAAAATCACAAATTTTTGAATTTGGGGCTGTTTGGTTGCAAGGAAGTGGGCGGAAGTAAGGAAATAGGGAAGTACAATTGCTCACTTCCCTATCTATCCAAACACCGGAAAAGGAAAATAAGAAAACCTCTTTTCCTTTTATCTTTTCTCTTTTACACAATCATTTCCTCACTTCCAGAGTGTTACAGTTAATTTTGTGGTCATGTAAATCACATTTGTAATAAATTGTAACACAAAACAGTTAATTTTTTGACCATGTAACTCTCACTTGCATTCTAATTATAGTCTATTTTTTATTTTTCTTAATTAATTTTTATTTTAATATTATTTTACGGTCAACTTTGTGGTCAACTTTTTCACTTCCACGTTCACATTACCATCCAAGCACCGGAAAAGACAAAATATTTTCTAAACTACACTTCCCAACAACATTCAAACACTAGAAAACTTACTAACTAATTCCTAAGTTCCAAAGGGAATTGTTACTACTTCCTCAATTCCTCACTTCCTCACTTCCACTCTTAACCAAACAGGCCTGAGTGCTTCATTTGAGAAGTGTGTAATACATGGAAACCTACCCACCAATATGAAAAGTGTTCATGCTTCAACACAGTGGTTTTCTCATTACCGGATTTGGGTTGAAGGAGATTCGAGTCATTCGAGTGTTGTTACATGGGCGTGTTTGTTTCGCCGCAAAATATCGCAAAACGCAAGTCGTAAAACTTCTTTTCTATTTTCCGTTGTTTGTTTCACTGAAAAACAAGTTGCAAAATGTAACTCTTCTTTTCCCACTTGCAGTTGCTACAGTTAAATTTGTGGTCATGTAAATCTCACTTTTACACTCGTATTTTCCCACTTGCAGTTGCTACAGTTAATTTTGTGGTCATGTAACTCTCACTTGTAGTACACTTACAGTTCAAAACAGTTACTTGATAATCAATATATAATTTAATATTATTAAATATTTAATATTTTAAATAGTGTTCAATTTCTTATTTAATTATTTAATTATTTTATAATCTTTAATTTTTTTATTGTTTTTAATATTGTTTTAATATTTTAATTTAATATTTTAATTTAATATTTTAATTTAATATTTTATTTAATACTTTATTATTTTATTAATACTTATTTCATTTTTTATTATTTTATTTAGAGTAAATATTTTATTAATATAACAATATTATAATTTAATATAAAATTACTATATATATTTAATTATTTATTTTTAATATAAAAAATTACTTTATTAATATCATAATATATTTTTATTATTATATTAATATTTTATTATCTTAATATTGTAATAATAATTCAGTATAATAATACTATAATGATAATTTATTATTAAATTATAATTATATTTTACTTTGTTAATTTTATATTTCTATAATATTACAATAATATTATAATAAAATTTATATTACAATAATTTTCAAGTATTTTTAATATTATAACTATATTTTATTATTTTTGTAAGATTTTTTAATATTTATATTTTATTAGTATTCTTAAAATTTTATTAATGTTCTTTAGATTTTCTTAAAATTTTATATTATTTATTTAGTTAATATTTTAGTAATATTTTACTATTTATACTAATATTTTATTAATATTATTGTTATAAATAATATATTAAGATTATTTATTTTTTATCTCAAATTTCTTAACACAATTTAATTTGCAATAGTAGATTTAATTTAATAGTATTTATAATATTTAAATCACTGCTACAGTTAATTTTGTGGTCAACTTGTCCACTTACACTTTTACATTACTAACCAAACACCATAAAACACAATATACTTTATCATTTACACTTTCACTTTATCAACTAAACACCGTAAAACATAATATACTTTTCCATTTACACTTCACTTTATCAACCAAACACCGTAAAACACAATATATTTTCTCTGCTACAATTCACTTTTTCATTTTCATTTTACGACTTACGACTTGCGACGTTTTGCAACGAAACAAACAAGCCCGAAAACTTACCACTATCATCTGTTGTTTGTATTCTTTTTGATGTTCTCAAGTCACTGCTAGTGATTTCTCTCTCTTGGTAGTCTTCTCATATATATCGGGAGGGCAATTGTGCTTAGTTGGTAATGCAACAGATAAGGGCATATGCTGTTTTTGGGATGAAGACTTCCAAGATAAGTTTCTTGGTATATGTAAATTAAGTTGATGCATGTGCATTTGTGTTTGGAAGGACTACAATTTTGGCCACGTAAGGCTTGATTACAAAAAAATAAACATCGAAATGTTACAACCACATATGCATAAAACATAACTGGGCCAAGCATGTATTATATACTAATAAAAGTTATGATCATATAGAATTGAGACTATCAAGACAATAATAACACATCTAGTTGTTTTTATAATATCTCTTTCATCATTTTTTATTCGGGCCGATCCTTAAAACTCCTTTACTATTTTTTTTGTTCTCTTGTTTAATCCATCTTCAACTAATTGGAGAATAAGAACTAGATTAATAAAATAAAAAGGAAGAGGGAGAAATTAAAGAGATCAAGAAGATCTTTTGATAATATTTCTTTCTTTCCAAAGAGAAATAATATCCACCGAGTCTCTTTTCTTAAAATAGGTTAGACGGTTTTAGAATTGTATCTCTTCTGCTCGGGTGGGTCAGATTGGGCCAAGCCCAACCGATTAGCCCACCCTTAAAGCCCAAAAGGCCTCTTTCCCATCTCCAATGGAGTCATCTAGCAGGTGCAAGTATGGAGGAAAAGACATCCCCAAAATGGGCTAACTTACGCATTGGAGGGTTTTAGCGGGAGCCATCCCGACCTCCTCTGATCCTTGCTCGCTTTGTTTTCTAGGTTGCACTTCGACCAAGCAGAGTACAGCTCGGCCTATCGTAATCTAGCCTAGTTCGCAAGTCCACATACAGTTCCTCAGCTAATATTTGTTGAAACAGTTGGAACTGTCCATGGGAAAAGGTAGACAACTTGCATGCCTGAGAAGGAAATAAGGAGCTGAATGGAGAGGGAAGACACGCGATGGCAAAGTTTAATCACAAGATTTGTAAAGTTTTTTTTTTTGAAGTTTGTTTTTTTGCGAGATAATGCCGAATGAATTAACATTTGGAGAAGTGATGCATGGTGCTGTCATATGTAGGGAGAGAGTAGATAGAGGCAGATAGCACAGAGATCGGAAATCAAAGAGAGCGAACGGTGCATTGAAGCAGGCTAGGAAAGCCCTCAGTCGACCGCCCGGTCGACCGGTGGAGAAGGCCGGTCGACCGCCCGGTTGACCGGTGTGCACAACATGCACAAGAGTATCCCGGTTGACCGCACGGTCGACCGTGGTTAAAGATCGATCGACCGCCCGGTTGACTGGTGTGCACAACATCAACAGGAGTATCCCAGTCGACCGCACGGTCGACCGTGGTTAAAGATCGATCGACTGCCTGATCGACTGACAGACGCGTATTGGCTTTCCTTTCTGGACTCGGTTTCCTTCTCTATTTGGGATCGAATTCAATTGGGGTTTGCTAAAATCCTGGGACTCTGTGGCTATAAATAAGGGCTAGAGCCCCCATGTATTATATCCCTGAAAGTTTCATCAAGTATCCCTCTATATTAGTTTCTATTGATTGTTGAATCAATGAAATCTCTCTCTCCCTTGCCCCGAGAACGTAGGCACGTTGCCGAACCTCGTTAAATACTGTGTTGATTGCTTTTCTCTATTGTTTTCTATTCTTGTTATGTTGATTACATCTCTGGCTGCATCAGTCTCCATTTGGCGTTTTCCTCAGAGAGGTTGTTGTCCTGCGCACAACAATTGGTATCAGAGCATCCCAGGTTCGTCGTGGAATCGTGTATTGATTCCAAGGGCATCAGTTGCTGTTTGCAGAGATCGTGTCGATCTTGAAGCAGCATTGGGACTGTTTGTGGGATCGTGTGTCAATCTCAAAACAGCGTGTAGATTGCTCGAGGAATCAATTTGGAGGAGTAGATTGCTTCGGAAACTCTTCGAGGGTTTCGCGTAGAGGTAAAGATCCTTTCTTTATCTAGTTTGTTTTATCTAACTCTGTTTGTTTCCACATTACTTTGAGGAATCAATTGAGAAGATGGCTGGAGAAAGTACATCGTCGGTAAAATCCATGAATCCACATCCGAGGATTGATGTGGTGAAGTTCGACGGTAAGAACAACTTCGGTATGTGGAGGTGTGAGGTGATGGATATGCTGATGGTATCAAATCTTGAAGACACTCTACAGTTGGAGAAGAAGCGTGCATCAACAACTGAAGAAGATTGGGATAAGATGAACCATACGGCATGTGGCTTGATCAGGTCTTATTTGACACAAGACATCAAGTATCATGTGTTGCATGAAACATCTGCGAGGCAGCTGTGGGAGATCCTGGAGAAGAAATATCTGATGAAAAGCGTCGAATCGCGGTTGCAGTTGAAGAGTAAGCTTTATTGTTTCTGGATGCAAAGAGGATGCTCCATCAATGAACACATAAATAGCTACACAAAGCTTCTTACAGATCTAGTTAATGTGGATGTGGAGATCGATGAAGAGGAAAAGGCGGTAATTCTATTGAATTCTCTTCCTCAAGAAGAGTTTGAGACTTTTACTCTTACATTGATCAATGGAAGAAAATTCCTTGACTACAATGAGGTATCTGCTGCCCTTGTGAGTTATGATGCGAGGAGACAAGACAGATTGTCATCTTCGGGAAGCACAACAGCAGATGCATTGGCAGTAAGAGGCAGGAGTTCCAATAGGAAGGGAAGAGGTGATCAGGAAAGATCAAAGTCCATATCAGGCTTCAGAGATCTGAAGAGGAATCAGTGCGCTTTGTGCAAGGAGGTTAGGCACTAGAAAGTTGATTGCCCGAAGGCCAAAGGTAAGAAGATGGAGTCAAAGACCGAGGAGAATCTCGCACAAGCGGATGGATCAGATTCAGACTCATCGGTATTCTCTCTCTCTGTTACTACTCTTACTGTTAGTTACTCAGATAATGCTGAGTGGATCTTAGATACAAGAGCTACCTATCATGTGTGCCCGAATAGGGCGTAATTTTCTAGCTTTGAGAAGCTAGATGGATGCTTCACGGTCATGGATGATGATCATCCGTCATCATCCGTGTAATGTGGAAAGGATGGGTATAGTCCGTATCAAAATGATTGATGGGATAGTACGATAACTGAAGGAGGTGAGGTATGTACCTCAACTCAAAAGGAATCTTATCTCTGTTGGCACTTTGGAAGCATTGGGCCTTGTGGTAACTATACAAGATGGTGTTCTCAAGATGACCAAAGGCTCAATGGTGGTGATGAGAGGCGTCCGCTGGAACAATCTCTACTATTTGAAGGGTAGTACAGTTATAAATCAGGTGAAGACTTCTGTTTCTTCAAATGATGATTGCACACATGTCTAACAGATGAAGGTCGACATGGAGGTGAAAAGTCTTTACAACCTTCTGCAAAGAGGGATCGCTGGAAGGTGCTGCTACTTGCAACTTGGTGGGTGAACACGACATTCTGAATAAGAAGAAGATGAAATTCAGTAGCAGTACTCACCGCTTAGAAGATCTTGATTGTGTTCACGTAAGCGTTTGGGGACCTGCTAAGACTGCATCACTTGGAGATTACAGGTACTTTGTCTCTTTTATTTATTATTTATCTATGTATTGTTGGATATATCCCATGATACAAAGTGTGAAGCCCTAGATATGTTGGTGAAGTGAAAAGAAAGAATAGAGAAGCAGATAGGTAGGAAGATCAAGGAGCTACAGAATGGTAATGTTGAAAGATACATCAACCAATTCCTACGATTTGGCAGAAAACTGGTATTGGTACTCACTTCACAGAAGGTATACATGGGTTGGCTAAAGAGGTAAACCGTTTCTTACTGGAGAAGGTTCGATGATTATTGTCTAATGCACGATTAGACAAATTGTTTTGGGCTGAGATGATTGTGTATGCTAGCCATCTCATAAATTGTTTTCCATTAATTTGTAAAGGGGAAAACTTACAAAAAAATGTCGAGGAGCTAAATTACAAGTAACACAAAGGATTACAAGTAGATCTCCTCAGAGATTCTGGAGAAGTGTACCGATAGGAGTCTGGTCAAAGCGCGATCACTTTGTCCCTTTGACGATGCGAGCGATGAGATTCCCTTCTCGCCTGGTTCGGGGAATCGGAGAACAGAAGGTTGGTAGAACCCTCTTGTAACTTCTCAAAACCGCCTTCGCTTAGGAATTCCTTCTCGCCTGGTTCCGGAGATTCCTTGAGAAGAAGGGAGGTATTAGGGTATTAGCACCCTGATTAGAGAAGCAGTTCTCTGAATTCTCTGAATTCAAGAGAATAGATCTCTGTTTGTACGCAGTGCGTCCTCTCGAGAGTCTGCCGTCTCTCTAGAGCGTATCGCCTGTGTGCGTCTTCTCTCCTTGTGCCCCTTGAAAAGGAACACCTAGAGGGGGGTGAATAGGTGTTAGTGCTAATCTAAAACTAAATGCAAAACTAAGTGCGCTAAATGCGGAAGCTAATGCAAATTTTGCAACACACTTAGTACAATCAACAAGTGTAGCCGAATTCCCCGTGAAGAGCTCTGGACTAACTCCTCTTGATTCCCCTTGAATGGGTTGAGGTGCTATGTGAAGCTCTTATTGATTAGGTACAAGTGAGGCACACACAAACAACCAAGCATATACAAGATATAGCAATGTGAATTATGCAAGGCACAACACAAGAAAATAGATATGATATGAAAATATGAAGTATGATGCTTTACACAAATGTAAAGAGAGAGAGTTTAGAGACAAGTGGATCAAACGCAAACACAATGATATGTTTCGAGGTTCGAGCACCCTTGCTCTACATCCCCGCCTACACCACCGTGTAGGATTTCCAATCCACTATACCGTCCACCGAGGACTCCCACCGTAATACCCCGTTCCCAGAATACGTACTTAGTTGCGTATTCAGATTTTCGATCGTATTTTTTCGATTTACTTCCTGTAATTATTCTGTATTATGAATTCCTTATGTGGTTGTTTTGTCTTGGATTTGGATTTGTGGTCTTGGAGTCAGCCCTAGTCTGAACCGAAGGCCCGATCCTAGTGTATTACTCGATTTGGTCTTTCTGGTATTCTGATTTGACCGATTTCTGTTTCAAATATCATTTTCCAATATTATATATTTTATATGATTTTCTGGAATTTTCCTGAATTTAATTAAATATCTTCAAAACCGGTGTCGACCAGTGCCGCTGATCGATTCCAGGATTTTTATTTCTCAATCAGCTAGGAATTTCTAGAAGGTCCTTTAGGCATTATTCCTTAGAATCATATTTTCTACCTACATTCTTTTTCTGAGAATTTTATGAATTTATGAAAATTCCATCGGAGTCGGTAGGTAACTGATTCCGGGATTTTTAGTTTTAAAACTATAAAGTATTTCTTAAAACGGATTTCACTATGTTTCTTAATATAATATTCTTGATTTTTGATAATTATTTCGGGTCGTTCCGAGATACTTGAATTTCGGACGATTCCGGTATTTTCCCGAAAGATTTCCGCATCCGCAACTGAATCCCGGGAATCCGCCACTTCCATTATTTTCATCTTCTTTCCAAGAAAACATCTTCTCATTATAATTTTTTTTCCTTTTTCCTTTTCCTTTATTTCTTTCCTTCCTCCACAAACCAAAGCCTTTTCCTATTTTCCAAAATTCCAATTCCATTTTTCTTCCACCAACTTCCTCATTAAATGCCCTCTTTTTCTCTCTCTTCCTTGGCCGGCCAAGTGGCCAAGAGAAGGACACTCATCCCCCTCCTCTACTTTGCAAAAACCCCCCTCTCTTCTACTTTAATTGCATCACCTTCACAAATCCAAAAACCTATAAATACTTTTCCTTTTCATTTCTAATCCTTTTTCACTTCATTCTTCACTTCACCTTTCTCTTTCTTCTCTTCACCAAGAGCCAAACCCTAGCCACCTCCATCTCCTTCATCTCCACCACCACACCTACTCCAACTTCTCTCCTTCATCTTCTTCCTCCTTCATCTCCATGGGAAACACCACCAAGGTCATCAACTCTACCAAAACCCCAACTTCTTCTTCATCATCAACTTCCATCACTACCACCATCACTCCATCATCAACCCCTCCTTTTGGTAAGTAATTTTTATCACCAAGACTTAGATTATTCTTAGTATACTTAGGTTTGCTTATCATGTTCAATTATGTCTTCAATCCATGATTATTTGGTCATCAAACACAAAACCACCAAAATCTGTTCTGTTTGCTGTTTCCAGACGATTAGTCGACTAGACCTATAGATTAGTCGACTAGAAACCCTTAGTTGAAACGTAACCTTTCTGGAGCACAGTTTTAGTCGACTTAGGTTATTTATTAGTCGACTAGAAACCTCGATTAGTCGACTACTCCCTTGACCCTAGTCGACTAACTTTTCCTGAAACCAAAACCCAACTCTCTGTTACTCAGTATTAGTCGACTTGACTTGACTGTTAGTCGACTTAAGATGTCTGTTAGTCGACTACCCTTCCACCCTAGTCGACTAACTTTTCCTGAATCAGAATATCAGCTCTCTGGAACCCAGTTTTAGTCGACTATACCAGACTGTTAGTCGACTAACCCCTTTATTAGTCGACTACTCTTTCCACCTAGTCGACTAACTTTGGCTGTCTGTTATAGTTGATTCCTTTCTTGAATATGAACCATATCCTTGAGTCTTATATCATATATTGGTATTGCTTGACTTGTCTATTGACAAACATCATCTTACCTTCTCTCCTTCTCTCTCCTCTTCACTCTACATATTTATATCACAGGTTATGGCGCATCCCGAGCTTCCGTGGATTTTGGATCTTTTGGCATATTGGTGGTTTAGGCGAGTAGTCTCGCTCTTCGCTCTTCTCTATTTGATATCCCGTTTCGTCGGGACGATAAGTATTTCGCTTCTTATTTCCATATTCATGTTTGCCCTGCAATTGCTTATATTATGGTAGCTTCATCTTGTACTTGTGCCGTGCTATTGATATGCTTACTTCTTTATCGTATACCATGCGTGGCCGACCCTTCGTGGTCGTTGGGCTTTGAGTCACTTCCATGTTACTACTTGTCATTGCTTCAGACTTGTTAGTTGTATGCTTCCTTTTAACACATGTATATCACCTGACCATTTAGTGTGTTATCACCTGACCACCTGCCATGCTACTATTTGGCAAGACCCTTTAGTTATGCTATGACTTGCCCTGACTATTATTGATCTCTTGCCATGACTTAACCCGACTATTATCAATCCTTTGATATGCTTGGTTGTTTACTAAATATCATCACCCTGTCATGCTATCACTTGACACCCAGCATGATATACTTGACTTGTGATTATCACCTTTACGGGAACTTTACTTTATTATCCTGTATCATGATCAGTGACTTGTATTCCTGCTTTATATGCAGTGACCTGACTATATAGTACTTATGTACTCCTGATTCCTGATCATGTCCATTTCCTGTTATTCCCGTAAAGTGATAATTAAACTAATGAATCCTAAAAAGTACCAACTTGTATTGGGTCGGGGGAAACATGCGGATATCAATATGTGTTCGTGTTTACAGTGGCTTTTAGGAATGTTGTGCAACTACATGTTCCGGTCTGACCTGTGGGCCTCCAGGGGACCGAGGGGAGAGCTGGCTCCCTCATTACTGGTACCATCATGATAAGGGCATACATAAGTCCCTCCTGTTTAGCCTTGCGGCTGGCTTCCGTTTCCATGCAACGGAACAATCCTGGACCGTGGTCCCGGGCATGAACGGGACCCACTGTAAACATAGTTCGTTGATACCCCCGCTAGTTTCCAATAACAACCTTGCTTACTCGGATATGGATCTATGTGCGTTGGGACGCTAGTTCACATAGCTAGATATCAGGGTAAGACGAGTAATAATAACGTGTCATAATAATCGGCTCTTTAAGTTGTAAGTAGAGGTATGTGGAATGGGACGCATACTAAAGCCTGCAACTTAAACGGCTATGAATCTGTGATGTGCCTTACCATATTTGTTGTATTGGTTTTATTCGGATTTCCTGTTTTATGATGATTATGTCATACCCGTTCATATATACTTCATTTGTGTTCTAACCCTCCTGTCTTCTGTACTTGACACTTGTGCTCCTCCTGACTCGCCACCTGGCATCCATATTCCTACTCGCCTGGGGAGTTTCACTGACTCCCCTGGATTCTCATGTCCAGATTTTGGAGCTCGGAGCGTAAGGATCTCCCCCGTTACTGCTCAGAGTGGCGCAGCGGTAGCGTGGATCTCCAGCCGACCGTCCAGAGCCACATCCTTCCAGGCCCCCTGTATGCCTCTCGAGTTTCCTCTTAGCAAACTCGTGAGTGCCCTTTTTCTATTTACTCTTGTACTTTTCCTTGTATACCTGTATGTGAGCTCCCTTTTGTACCATTCGCATATGTATATCTTTTGTACTCTCGCATTTGCGCATATCTGTGATGTATTATTATTGTAATATTCATCACCTCTGGTGATAACTCTGTAATTGTATGTATATATGTGTTGGAATGTATAATGCACCATTTGCTTCCGTACTCTGATTCTTGTTTGTACTGATGCTTAGCGTATATACGTGGGGGCACTTTCTGACCTGCGTATATACGTCGCAGTGACGTCCCCGTATCAGCCGGGATCGGGGCGTTACAGGATGGTATCAGAGCTTAGGCTCTAACTTCCTCAGTACGTCCAGAGGGCAAATTAATGGTAATGAAATTTGCAACTGGAATACTTGAGTCTTGGTTATACATTCCAACTACAAGTGCAGAGTTATCTATTTCTTGGCCATCCTTCCTTTGATTCCTAATTCCTCCTATCCTTTCCCTGTTTTGATTTTATGAAGCCTTATACTATCTTAAGATATGACTAGACTAGAGAGGTAGTGGCTGGTTCTGAATGAAGCTATTATGTGATCTCTTCGGCCAACTCTATGAAGCTTGGTATTCTTCAGATCGATCTTGATCTGGCTATCTTTCGGAAGTCAGCAGTCGGAATTCTCTACGGATATTCTACATTCTCTACTATGTCGTTCAGGGTGATTGGTGCCTGGTATTCGGGATTCTTAATTATCGGCCTTCTTTATTGTGCTCAGGACTATCAGGGTTTTCTTTATCTTCGGTATTCTGGCTCATTTATTGCACAGCCACGACATCAGCAGTATTATTCAGCATTATTCGAAGATTTATACAGCCGGAAGTGCGGAGGATGGTTATTGTACAGTCGACTTAAGAGCCCTACCTCTAGTGCTTCATATCTAATTGGTATAAATTCCACCGCTGTCCCCTTGTATTCAATTTACCCCTTAACGAAATTGCGAGGACGCAATTTTTTGTAAGGTGGTGGATTGTAATACCCCGTTCCCAGAATACGTACTTAGTTGCGTATTCAGATTTTCGATCGTATTTTTTCGATTTACTTCCTGTAATTATTCTGTATTATGAATTCCTTATGTGGTTGTTTTGTCTTGGATTTGGATTTGTGGTCTTGGCGTCAGCCCTAGTCTGAACCGAAGGCCCGATCCTAGTGTATTACTCGATTTGGTCTTTTCGGTATTCTGATTTGACCGATTTCTATTTCAAATATCATTTTCCAATATTATATATTTTATATGATTTTCTGGAATTTTTCTGAATTTAATTAAATATCTTCAAAACCGGTGTCGACCAGTGCCGCTGATCGATTCCAGGATTTTTATTTCACAATCAGCTAGGAATTTCTAGAAGGTCCTTTAGGCATTATTCCTTAGAATCATATTTTCTACCTACATTCTTTTTCTGAGAATTTTATGAATTTATGAAATTCCATCGGAGTCGGTAGGTAACTGATTCCGGGATTTTTAGTTTTAAAACTATAAAGTATTTCTTAAAACGGATTTCACTATGTTTCTTAATATAATATTTTTTATTTTTGATAATTATTTCGGGTCGTTCCGAGATACTTGAATTTCGGACGATTCCGGTATTTTCCCGAAAGATTTCCGCATCCGCAACTGAATCCCGGGAATCCGCCACTTCCATTATTTTCATCTTCTTTCCAAGAAAACATCTTCTCATTATAATTTATTTTCCTTTTTCCTTTTCCTTTATTTCTTTCCTTCCTCCACAAACCAAAGCCTTTTCCTATTTTCCAAAATTCCAAATTCCATTTTTCTTCCACCAACTTCCTCATTAAATGCCCTCTTTTTCTCTCTCTTCCTTGGCCGGCCAAGTGGCCAAGAGAAGGACACTCATCCCCCTCCTCCACTTTGCAAAAACCCCCTCTCTTCTACTTTAATTGCATCACCTTCACAAATCCAAAAACCTATAAATACTTTTCCTTTTCATTTCTAATCCTTTTTCACTTCATTCTTCACTTCACCTTTCTCTTTCTTCTCTTCACCAAGAGCCAAACCCTAGCCACCTCCATCTCCTTCATCTCCACCACCACACCTACTCCAACTTCTCTCCTTCATCTTCTTCCTCCTTCATCTCCATGGGAAACACCACCATGGTCATCAACTCTACCAAAACCCCAACTTCTTCTTCATCATCAACTTCCATCACTACCACCATCACTCCATCATCAACCCCTCCTTTTGGTAAGTAATTTTTATCACAAGACTTAGATTATTCTTAGTATACTTAGGTTTGCTTATCATGTTCAATTATGTCTTCAATCCATGATTATTTGGTCATCAAACACAAAACCACCAAAATCTGTTCTGTTTGCTGTTTCCAGACGATTAGTCGACTAGACCTATAGATTAGTCGACTAGAAACCCTTAGTTGAAACGTAACCTTTCTGGAGCACAGTTTTAGTCGACTTAGGTTATTTATTAGTCGACTAGAAACCTCGATTAGTCGACTACTCCTTGACCCTAGTCGACTAACTTTTCCTGAAACCAAAACTCAACTCTCTGTTACTCAGTATTAGTCGACTTGACTTGACTGTTAGTCGACTTAAGATGTCTGTTAGTCGACTACCCTTCCACCCTAGTCGACTAACTTTTCCTGAATCAGAATATCAGCTCTCTGGAACCCAGTTTTAGTCGACTATACCAGACTGTTAGTCGACTAACCCCTTATTAGTCGACTACTCTTCCACCTAGTCGACTAACTTTGGCTGTCTGTTATAGTTGATTCCTTTCTTGAATATGAACCATATCCTTGAGTCTTATATCATATATTGGTATTGCTTGACTTGTCTATTGACAAACATCATCTTACCTTCTCTCCTTCTCTCTCCTCTTCACTCTACATATTTATATCACAGGTTATGGCGCATCCCGAGCTTCCGTGGATTTTGGATCTTTTGGCATATTGGTGGTTTAGGCGAGTAGTCTCGCTCTTCGCTCTTCTCTATTTGATATCCCGTTTCGTCGGGACGATAAGTATTTCGCTTCTATTTCCATATTCATGTTTGCCCTGCAATTGCTTATATTATGGTAGCTTCATCTTGTACTTGTGCCGTGCTATTGATATGCTTACTTCTTTATCGTATACCATGCGTGGCCGACCCTTCGTGGTCGTTGGGCTTTGAGTCACTTCCATTTACTACTTGTCATTGCTTCAGACTTGTTAGTTGTATGCTTCTTTTAACACATGTATATCACCTGACCATTTAGTGTGTTATCACCTGACCACCTGCCATGCTACTATTTGGCAAGACCCTTTAGTTATGCTATGACTTGCCCTGACTATTATTGATCTCTTGCCATGACTTAACCCGACTATTATCAATCCTTTGATATGCTTGGTTGTTTACTAAATATCATCACCCTGTCATGCTATCACTTGACACCCAGCATGATATACTTGACTTGTGATTATCACCTTTACGGGAACTTTACTTTATTATCCTGTATCATGATCAGTGACTTGTATTCCTGCTTTATATGCAGTGACCTGACTATATAGTACTTATGTACTCCTGATTCTGATCATGTCCATTTCCTGTTATTCCCGTAAAAGTGATAATTAAACTAATGAATCCTAAAAAGTACCAACTTGTATTGGGTCGGGGGAAACATGCGGATATCAATATGTGTTCGTGTTTACAGTGGCTTTTAGGAATGTTGTGCAACTACATGTTCCGGTCTGACCTGTGGGCCTCCAGGGGACCGAGGGGAGAGCTGGCTCCCTCATTACTGGTACCATCATGATAAGGGCATACATAAGTCCCTCCTGTTTAGCCTTGCGGCTGGCTTCCGTTTCCATGCAACGGAACAATCCTGGACCGTGTCCCGGGCATGCACGGGACCCACTGTAAACATAGTTCGTTGATACCCCCGCTAGTTTCCAATAACAACCTTGCTTTACTCGGATATGGATCTATGTGCGTTGGGACGCTAGTTCACATAGCTAGATATCAGGGTAAGACGAGTAATAATAACGTGTCATAATAATCGGCTCTTTAAGTTGTAAGTAGAGGTATGTGGAATGGGACGCATACTAAAGCCTGCAACTTAAACGGCTATGAATCTGTGATGTGCCTTACCATATTTGTTGTATTGGTTTTATTCGAATTTCCTGTTTTATGATGATTATGTCATACCCGTTCATATATACTTCATTGTTGTTCTAACCCTCCTGTCTTCTGTACTTGACACTTGTGCTCCTCCTGACTCGCCACCTGGCATCCTATTCCTACTCGCCTGGGGAGTTTCACTGACTCCCCTGGATTCTCATGTCCAGGTTTTGGAGCTCGGAGCGTAAGGATCTCCCCCGTTACTGCTCAGAGTGGCGCAGCGGTAGCGTGGATCTCCAGCCGACCGTCCAGAGCCACATCCTTCCAGGCCCCCTGTATGCCTCTCGAGTTTCCTCTTAGCAAACTCGTGAGTGCCCTTTTTCTATTTACTCTTGTACTTTTCCTTGTATACCTGTATGTGAGCTCCCTTTTGTACCATTCGCATATGTATATCTTTTGTACTCTCGCATTTGCGCATATCTGTGATGTATTATTATTGTAATATTCATCACCTCTGGTGATAACTCTGTAATTGTATGTATATATGTGTTGGAATGTATAATGCAACCATTTGCTTCCGTACTCTGATTCTTATTTGTACTGATGCTTAGCGTATATACGTGGGGGCACTTTCTGACCTGCGTATATACGTCGCAGTGACGTCCCCGTATCAGCCGGGATCGGGGCGTTACACCCACCGAGGGAACCTTCACCGAGAAGGATTTTTACAACAATGGAGTACCGAACTCCTCTCTCAAACAACCACCTCACAACCGAGGGGTAGGCCCGTAGCCAATACAACAACCAATCCACCTCACACTTGAGGGATACAAACAACAACAACTCCACCTCACCAAGTGGGAGTAACACCAATCTCCACCTCACAATAGAGGAAGCAAACCAACAACCCAAATCACAACCTCAACCTCTACCAAAGAGGGAGCAACCAAGAAATCAAGGGTTTACAATAAGTGGTCTCTTTCAACCACAAACCTCTTTCCTTTTTCTTTTTTCACAAAACAAATGATCCTAATAGATTAGGATAGAAGATAGCTCAAGTGTGAAAAACTAGGTGTTTGGAAAACAAGCAACAAAAAAAACACTTGGAAAATTCTTGCAAAAGATATAGAATGAAAACCAAGACAAATCTCCCAAAATATTCTTTTCTTTGATTTTTCCAAAAACCTAAAAACAAATAAGATGAATTCTTTTGGCTCAAAACTCTTTTAAAAACTCTTTTAAAACAATAGAGAAAGTCTGGAAATTTTGTCTCTAAAAACCTTGGCCAAAAACCCAAAGAGATGGGGTTTTTATAGGCCCATCAGAAAACTAGCCGTTAGAGCTGAGCTGGCAGCTCTGACAGGCAACGGTCGACCGGCCCGGTCGACCGCCAACGGTCGGAAATATGACCGTTGGGCAACTGCGGTCGACCGGCCCGGTCGACCGAAACAAACAGAGAGCACTGTAAGTACCCCGGTCGACCGGAGCGATCGACCGTCCCAGTGCCTCCAAACGTGCACAGATTTGTGCACGTCGGTCGACCGTCCCGGTCGACCGACTTCACCCAAGTCGACTAGGTCAGGTTGACTAGTCGACTGATTGAAGCCTGGAACAGAATCTGGATCAGAAAAATAATGTAAAATATTTTTCTAAAAATCTTTTAACACTTCTAAAAAACACCAAAAATAGTTTTATCATTTTATATGGAAACACAAACTTGTGATAAAAATTTCAAGACATATATCAATCACATCAATTCATTTTGAGTCTTGCAAATTTTATTAAAAACAAAACTTGTATTTTTATCAAACTTGATTTTTCAATACATGAATAGGATAGTCAAAATAAGTTTGTCTTGCAAGTTAAAGCATGTATGTATAACTAGAATATATCTACTATACATATAAAATATGTAAACTTGTTTTGATCTACTATTCATGAAAACTAATTCAAACATAAAACTTTTGTGTGTTGTGCACTTGAGCATATCAACTATACTAAACTTTACAAATAGATCTAAAACATACTATCAAACTATGAATACTTAAGTCTTCTTGACGATCTTCATCTTCAAGTAGACTTGCTCCAAAACTTCATCCATGGGCTAGGCAATGTGTGATCTTGACGCTTTGGCCCTAGAATCATCATGAAAAAGCTTCTAAACACCTTGTTGAAGCTAATCACCAACTAATATCTTGGTTAATGATCTGAAACTTAAACAACACAAGATTATTAGTAAACATAACTACATGAGTTAATCATCATCAAAACTAGAGTGGAAGGCCTTTAGGCCAACAATCTCCCCCTTTTTGATGATGACAAAACTCATGGAGTTATTTATGCACGGATTAAAGTTGAGCTTCAAAGAAGCTCCCCCTTAACTCATGCATAGACATAAATAATAAGATATGGAAATGAAACACATGAATATGTATGCAAGTATGGAGATAAAACATGTAACAAGCATAAATCAAGATCTTTTTCTCCTATTTGCAATACAAAAACATATATGCATAAATAACAAGGAAGACAAATACTTCTCCCCCTTTAAGCAATGAAAACATGCATATAAACTCAAATACTTCTCCCCCTTTTTGTCAATCATCAACAAAGGGTTCAAAGTAAAATCAAATCAAACAAATTTTTCTCCCCCTTTTTGTCAAACAAAAAGATCAAGAAGGGGTTAAACAATCCAAACAATAAATGAGGGGTAAAAATCTTTCTCCCCTTTTAAGTCAATCAAAACAATAAAATAATGTTCTCCCCCTTTCGTCTAAAACAAAAACAAGGTCAATAAGGGGTGACTATAAACAACATGATATCAATAGATAAATATGTCAATGAAGCATCTTGATATCAATAGACAAAGATCAATAGATGCTATATGCTATATACATTCATGAAGAGGAAGACGTTAAGTTAGCTTCCCTACACATATGCATTACATGAAAGAGGGATGTTAAGCCCTAATTCACATAACACACACTATGTAATGCATAAGAGGAGATGTGAAGCTCCCCTACACACGTGTACCACATAACGAAGAGATGTTAAGCTCTTCAATACAAGATACACTCATCATGAATCTATATGCATATAGTCAATACAAATCAAAACTTTTGTATTTTTCTTAAAAAAATTTTTAGATACCAATTTTAAGCAAAAACACATGAAATATCTTGATATCAATTGAAATTAAACATAATAAATTTGAATGTCTAAACAAAATTTTGATACAATTGTAAATAATTTTCATATTAAACATATGATACCAATATGAAATTTTCAATCATAAAGTAAGGGAGTGGGAAACAAATACCAATTGAAGAATCACCAATTGAAAGACAAAATTAAATTTTCTCCACTTTTATGAAATACCAACTAAAATGATGCATGAGCTTGATACCAATTTAAAAGTAATCAATTGAAACAAAATTGAAACTCAAGCACTAGCATAAACAAGATTTTGTGAAAAATTTATATCTTAAGCACAAATAAAAGTGTATGAAATAGAATGAGTATCAATCACCAATAGATGATACCAATTGATAATATACATACACAATAAATACATGAGTATACAAAAGGATCAAATGATACCAATTGAAAGAGTTCAATGATACCAATTGACATAGTAATAAGTTCAAGTGTATACATCATATTACAATACCTCCCAATCAAGGTTCAAGTTTTAAAAGATTTACATTTTAAAGAATACAAGACCATGATCTCCCATCCATCCGCCAATGGAAGGTAGGGGTTTTCAAAAATAGATTTGAAAATATAGTTTTGTTTGAAAATCTCTACCATAGTGAAGAATACCGTAACTAGTTAATGGAAAAACTTTTAAACTAGTACGAAATCCTTCAAGTAAGGAATAAAAACAAAATAAATTTCATGAAACATGAAATCCATATGAAAATCAACACTCTAATCCAATTAAGCACAATTTTGACTCATGAAAACAAAACATGAGCAAGCAATAAAAGTGAGTGTACATATAAAGTGTGAATATCATAATCATGAAAAATTTTCATTAAGCTCAATTACTCCTTAATCATGAAAACACGAAAATCATCAAAGCTTATTTAATCTTCATGGCATATGTATGTCTAATACAAACTAAAGTATACATACATATCCAAAACACAACGAGTCCACAAAATATATGCATTAAGGCACGTGGCTCAAAAAAGATAATCATGTATATCTAATAGTTTGGACAAGATAGACATATACATGAAGTTAAACAATTAAACACAAAAATAAGAAAAACTAAATCTTCATCAAAACAAATTTCATTTCAAGGTATATGTATGAATTGTCAACACAATAAGTATACATACATATCCCTAAACACAATTGAGTCCATATATAGATTTGCATGATAGGCAAATGACTCAAGGGGTATACATGTATATCTTAAAGTTTGGCAATCCAAACATATACATGAAGTGAAAAACTCATAAAACAAATTCAAAAATGAGAATACAAGTTTAAAATGTATGAATCATCAAAACTAGACTATACTAGCACATCTAATGGGTTCAAATAAGCATTCAAGCCCAAACATATATAAATTTATTTGTGGCCCACTATATGCACGAATATAAGTCCTAGTCTTAATGAAAACTAACATCTAAACAAGTAATCTTAACAAGAAGCATCAAAACACAATATAGAAATCATCATGATAAAACTAAAAACATGATTACTATGTAAATTCACATGTATTAGATTCATGATGTACATTATAGCTTAAACAAAAGTGAGAACACTAAGAATGGGTTCATGCAAGCATGTGTGTCTCAAATACTATACATGTAAGTCAAGGATCTAATAATCATGGCATTTACATACTAATCCATAGACAATGAAACATGCTATAAACATCAAAACATGAAATACAAAACATATATGATCAATATGTACATGCATGTGCATTAGATCTAGGTCATACAAATTAGTTTTAACCAAGGTGAAAACACAAAAATATAAGTCCATATAAAACATGGATGTTTCAACCAACTAATAAGTATAACACTAATCTAATTAACATGGCATATTCATGATGATCAAATCATGCTATGAAAGATAAACATGGAAAGCATGTAAACATAAGGAGTTAGAGATTCGATACCAAAACCTAGAAGGCAACTCTCCTTGTCTCCAAAACATGGTGGTCATCTCCACCAAATCTTCCCTTGAAAGTGATGTAGCCATTTAATCTCCTTTAAGCACGGAACGCATCCACTCCAAGGTGTCATCACTCTCACGTCATGTGAGAGCCCACACCTACATCAAAAACTGTAACGCCCCGATCCGGCGGGTACGGAGACGTTACTGCGACGTATATACGCAGGTCAGAAATACCCTCACGTATATATGCTAAGCATCAGTACAGACAAGAATCATAGTACGGAAACACGTGGCAATATACATTCCAACATAAGGATTACAAAGTTATCACAGAGCGTGATATATAGGTACATGTACATTATATCACAGTCAGGTATAAAAGTAAAAATTACAATTTGTACAGCAAAAGGTGCTCACGGGCTGAAGAAGAAGATCCCCGAGCTAGCAGGAAGGATCAGGAACAGAAGGAGCTAGGACAAGTCAGCCTGCTCCGAGAGATAGGCTTGGTCTTCAGTGGAGGGCTCCTCTTCAATCCAAGCTTCAGAACCTGAACATGCAAGTTCAGGGGAGTCAGAAACTCCCTAACGAATATGTAGGTGAAAGCCAAGTGTCATGTAAAGATAAGTATATGCATGTGTTGATATGATCAAAATAATATTAAGCATCAATAACGGTGTTGAGCGTACATGTACAGTAAGCATGAAATGGAGGCATAAAGTGAAAGTAATAAGGCCTGAATAAATCTATCTCTGCCATTTTTTATATTTATACTTATTACTCGTTCTACCCGTATGTCTAGGTATGTGTAATAGCGTCCCAGTACACATACATCCACATATGAGTAAATCGAGGCTGTTATTGGAAACCAACGGGGGTATCAACGAACAATGTTTACAGTGGGTCCCGTACATGCCCGGGACCACGGTCCAGGACGTTCCATTGCTGGTGCATGGAACCGGCCGCAAGGCCTACAGGAGGGTCTTATAGAATGCCCTTATCAAGATGGTACCAAGAAGGAGGGAGCCAGCACTCCCCTCAGTCGCCTGGAGGCCCACAGGTCAGACTGGAAATTTTAGTTGAACAACATACCTAGTGCCACTGTAAACACGAACATATATTGATAGCCGCAAATTTCTCCCGACCCGATGCAGTTGTTCCTTTTTATGATTTATTATTTAAATATCAATTTACGGGAAAGCAAGTGCCTGGCAAGATCAGAAGTTAAAGAGTCATGAGTATTGTCATTTCAAGTCACTGTATGTAATACAGGATAGCGAGTACAAGATTCCCGTAAATATGATAATCTAAAATCAGGTATCAATATGTTATTGCGGGGCAAGTGTCAAGTTGTAGCATGATGCATGCAAATGTGCCGGGAAAATAATGTACTATTAGTCAATCATGGCAAGACATGAAAATCTGAAGGATGGCGAGAACACTCGCCTAAAGCTTAAGAAATACACCGGGAAATTCCAAGCTCCGGAGTCCAAGTAACCAATATTATATATATATAAAAAGAGAGAAGGAGAAGGATGAATCAGAAAAGTGAGAATGAAGACGCAGGGGTCGTAGACGCGGGGATAGCGCCGCGTTGATGCTACAAACGCGGGTCTGAGACCCGCGTTTCATAATACAGGAAAACGCAGACGCGAGAGTCGCGTTGCGAAGATGTCACAAACGCAGGGTTCGAGACCCGCGTTTCAGCAAGGACACGAAGAGATCGTAGACGCGAGCGTAAACTCCGCGTCGCTTTGATAAAAGAATGCGAGGATTGCGTTGAACAGTTAATCAGACGCAAGGAGTAAAATCCGCGTCTAGTGATTAACAAGAGAAGGTGAGTGACAGTGAAAGTGAGAGACGCAGGAAAGAGAGAGGAGGAAACGCAGGGAATGGAGAGGGAAGACGCAGGAAATGGAGAGGGGAAAACGCAGGTTTAGTAAGGAAAAGAAAAGAAAAGAAAATGTAAGAAAAAGAAAGAAGGAAGGAAAGAAAGAAATGCAGGGGAAAGAAAGAAAGAAAGGAAAGAAGAGAAGGAAAGAAAAGAAGGGAAAGGGGATGTTGGTCGGCTGGACCTCTCCGGCGGCGGCCGGAGTTGCCGGAGTTGGGTGGCAAAGTCCCAAAAGAGGAGGTTGATGGTGGTGCAAGTCTAGTACAATATGAATTTTCGGAGTTTTGCAAACGGTGTTTCGGAGGACGATCCTATAGTCCGTTGGAAAGAGAATGGCGAGGAGAAGAAGATGGTACAGTTGGTGGTGAAAATGGTGGTGTGGGTGGTGGTGGAGACGGTGGTGAAGTTTTAGAGGTAATGGGTTGTTGTGGTGGAAAAGAAGAGGAAGAAGATGGTGATGGAGGTGATATTATGGTTGTTGTTGTTGTTAGATTGGAGGAGGAGATGGAGGAGAAGAATGGTGGAGGGAATGGTGGTGAGGATGGGTGAAAATGGCCGGCCAAGAAGGCCTTGGCTGCTGTTTTTCTCAGGTGGCTGCGTTTTGCTGTTGGAGGAGGAAGGAGAAATGAAAAAGGAGAGGAGAAAACATAAAGGGGGGTGTATATATACATGGGGGAAATTATTATTATATTGCCATCCAATCTTTATGAAACAAGTGTCTCATTCAAAAGTTGCCTCTTCCCATAAAAGGCTGCGCCTCCTTCAATTTCAAATCCGCGTCTGGCAATTGCCCAGACGCGGGAGCAAATTCGCGTCTTGCAAATGTTGCGTTGGTAGAATAGGACGAAAAAGCATGGGTGTCTTGATCTGATTTGATTTCTTTTGAAGGACACGACATTAAATGCGGGATGGAGAGAGTTTCCGCATTAATTGCTGAGTTCAGAGTTGGAGGATCTCGCGTTAGGCAAGGAGAGAGAAAATAATAAAATATACGGACATAATTTCGGAATCTGGGAAAACACTGAAAACTCAGGAAAAGCCCAAAAAATGAAGTATCTCAAAAAGTCTCCCAAAAATTCTCAAAAATAATAAATATTATTTTAAGATTTTTAGTGAAATCGGTTTTCAAAAATTCAATCTCATTTTCAAGATAAAAATCCTGGAATCCACTGTAGACGGTGTCTACACCGGGTAGGCCAGATTTTTGATAAATTCTAAAAATTCTAAAAAAATTATTTAGATAGAAAACATGATTTTAAGAAATACTGTGAAAGCCGTTTCTAGATTTCCAACTCCGTTTGTAAATTAAAAATTCGAGAGTCGGTCAGCGACACTGGTCGACACCGGTTTTGAAGATTTGCAATTAAATTCTGAAAAATTCCAGAAAATCATGAAAAATCTAGGATATTAAAAAATAATATTTGAAACTGAAATCGGTCAAATCTGAATACTGAAAAGGTCAAATCATGCAGTACTGCTATATGAGTAAGAATTTAAATAACAGAAAATAAAATAAAATAATAAAATAATACGCTCCAAAAATCAGGATACATAACTATGTACGTATACCGAGGATGGGGTGTTACAATCCATCCACCTTATCAAAAAATTTCGTCCTCGAAATTTCGATAATGGGGATGTGAAGGCAGGAAGGAATAGGGGTAAGGAATTTTACCAACTAAGATGGAAAGAGTTGGGGGTATCGTTCACGAATAATATCCTCTCGTTCCCACGTAGCTTCTCCTGGGGCATGCCTATTCCAAGAAACTAGTACCAATGGTATTGCCCGATTTTTCAATGTTTTAACACTTCTGTCCAGAATGGCCATCGGCTGCTCCTTGTAGGATAGATCTGGTTGTAGTTCTAATTCTGAGTGATCTAGAATGTGACTCTCATCCTTGACATACTTCCTCAACTGTGATACATGGAATACATTATGTACTCCTTCTAAAGATGGGGGCAATGCCAATCGGTAAGCCACATCTCCCACACGATCCAAAATTTCAAATGGTCCAATGTATCTCGGACTAAGTTTTCCGCGAGTACCGAATCGGATTACCCCTTTGGTTGGTGATATCCTTAAAAATACGTGATCGCCTGTTTTGAATTCCAATGGTCTTCTATTAGTATCTGCCCAACTCTTCTGTCGGCTCTGTGCTGCCCGGAGATGATCTCTGATAATTCTGACTTTATCTGTTGTCTGAACTAGAATATCTGGTCCCATAAGTCTTCTTTCGCCGACTTCATCCCAACATATTGGCGACCTGCATTTCCTGCCATATAGTGCTTCAAATGGAGCCATCTTGATACTGGCCTGATAGCTGTTATTATAAGAGAATTCTGCCAGATGAATATAGTCTTCCCATGACCCTTTAAATTCTATCATGCAGGCTCGTAACATATCTTCAAGGATTTGGATAGTTCGTTCAGATTGTCCATCTGTCTGGGGATGATATGAGGTACTAAATTTCAGACGAGTTCCTAAATTTTCTTGGAGACTTTCCCAGAAATGTGATCGGAATCTCGTGTCTCTATCTGACACAATGCTAACTGGAATTCCATGTAGACGAACAATCTCTTTCATATATTTTTCTGCAAGAACTTCTGTTGACTGACCTACTCTGAAAGGTAGGAAGTGAGCTGCTTTTGTGAGGCGGTCAACGATCACCCATACTGCATTGTTACCTTTAGGACTGCGGGGTAGAGCTGTAACAAAATCCATGGTGATATGTTCCCACTTCCATTCGGGTATCGGTAATGGTTGTAGAAGTCCAGCTGTTCTATGATGTTCTACCTTTATTTGCTGACAAACCAAGCATCTTGCCACATACTGGGCTATCTCCCTCTTCATGGCATTCCACCAAAACTTCTGCTTCAAGTCTTGATACATTTTATTTCCTCCTGGGTGTATGGAATAAGCCGAACTGTGTGCCTCTGCCAAAACTTTCTGCCGGACTTCCCCTGGTGGTACACAGATTCTGTCACCAAAATAAAGTGCATTATCCGAATGAATACAGATATCAGTCCTTAATCCAGCTTCTACTTGAGCCCTGAATTTCTGTAATCTGGGGTCTCCCTTTTGAGCTTCCTTAATTTCACTTATCAGGGTTGGTTGAATCTGAAAGGTCATTAATTGACCTGACTCATCAGCTCCTTGTATTAGCATCAAGTCTAACTTTATGATTTCCCGAAGCAATTCCTTCTGTTGAGTCAGTTGTAATAACACTTTATTCTCTGGTCTCCTGCTTAAGGCATCTGGGACCGTATTGTCCTTACCAGGGTGGTACTGTAAGTCTATGTCATAGTCGGCCATCAATTCAAGCCACCGCCGTTGCCTCATGTTTAATTCTTTCTGTGTGAAGATATACTTAAGGCTCTTATGATCAGTATAGATCAATACTTTGTCCCCCAGAAGGTAGTGTCTCCAGATCTTCAATGCAAATATTACCGCCGCCAGTTCTAAGTCATGGGTTGGGTAATTCCTCTCATGTGGTTTCAATTGCCTAGATGCATAAGCTATGACATGACCATGCTGCATTAATACACATCCTAGGCCTTTTCCGGATGCATCACTATATATAACCATTCCTCCTGTTCCCGAGGGAGTCTTCAGGATTGGAGCTGAAATTAGTCTTTTCTTTAATTGCTCAAATGCTGCAGTACATTCTTCTGACCATAGGTACCTTTCTCCCTTTCTGGTGAGCTTTGTTAATGGGGCTGCGATTTTGGAGAAGTCTTGTACAAATCTTCTGTAATATCCGGCTAATCCAATAAAGCTTTTAATTTCTGTTACTGTCCTTGGGATTGGCCAATCTTTTACTGCTTGGATCTTGTTAGGGTCGACTGAAATTCCTTCTTCTGAAACTACATGACCCAAGAAAGCTATACGGTCTAACCAGAACTCACACTTGCTTTCCTTTGCATAAAGTTGTTCCTGCCGGAGGGTCTGTAGCACTATTCTCAAGTGTTCTGCATGCTCTTTGTCGTTTTTTGAATATATTAAGATATCATCGATGAACACCACGACAAACTGGTCCAAATATGGCGAGAAAACTCGGTTCATTAAATCCATAAAGACAGCTGGGGCATTGGTTACTCCGAAGGGCATGACTAGAAATTCGTAATGACCATAGCGAGTTCGGAATGCTGTCTTCGGAATATCTTCTTTCTTCACTTTTAGTTGGTGATAACCCGATTGTAAATCCAACTTTGAAAACACCCGGGCTCCATGAAGTTGATCAAAAAGGTCATCAATTCTCGGTAAAGGATACTTATTCTTGATGGTAACTTTATTTAATTCTCTGTAGTCTATACACAACCGCTTACCACCATCTTTCTTGTTGGCCAATAGCACCGGAGCTCCCCATGGTGAAGTACTCGGTCTAATCAATCCCTTATCAGAATATTCCTAACTGCTTCTTTAAAACTTCTAACTCGGTAGGTGCCATTCTGTATGGAGCTTTAGATATTGGGACTGTGCCCGGAATGATATCAATAGAGAACTCAATTGCTCTGTCAGGAGGAAGTCCAGAGATCTCTTTAAATACTTCTGGAAACTCATTCCAAACTGGTACTCTCTTTTTCTGGATTTCAGCAGCAGTCATTTGTGTTTTACCCTTGGCAGGCTTATGCTCTCCTTCAAATTGGAACTCAGGCTGAAGTGGCATTCTGAAAATGACTTTCTTGTTTCGACAATCAATAACCGCATGGTATTTGCTGAGCCAAGTCATGCCTAAGATTACGTCATACCCTTTAGTATCCAGTACGAGCATATCCACTGTTAATGTCCTGTCACACAGTTCCACCGGACAATCTACACAAATTTTATTAGAGATGACTACCCCATTACCGGTACTAATCTCCCACTGGTGGTCTAAATATTCAACAGGTATAGAATGCAAGGCAGTGAAACTATCTGATATGTAACAATGAGAAGCGCCAGAATCAAAGAGGGCCAAGACAGGTTTAGAGTGCACCATAATCTTACCTGTTACCACTTCTCCAGAAGTTTGGGCCTTTCCGCTGTCAAGTTGTAGGCCCGTCCTCTTCCACGACCTGCTGTTTTTCTTCCTCCCCTTGGAGCTGGGCGAAAAACCCGTTGTTGTGGAGGAAGAGGGGCCCTTCCAACTATCGGCCCTGGGTTCCTCTGACCAATAGGTGCAGGAAGTGCCGGTGGGGGTCGGTTCACCATCCCAGTTCTCTTATGGGGACAACCTTCTATTGTGTGATCACCAGATCCACATGCCAGGCATAATCCGTTGGCCCTACGACACTCTTGCTGAGTGTGGCCTGTCCTCTTGCAATAAGCACATATAGGAAGTGGTTGAGTTATCTGAAGAGGGGCTGGTCGAAATGGTCTTCTAAACATCGGGGCTTTTGCAGCTCTGACTGGACCTCCTCCACCCAATTGCTGGAATGGCCTCTTCATGACCTGTTTCCTTCTCTGATCAAGATTCTTTTTCTCCAATCCTCGCTCCACTTCCCGAGCTACAGTGAGGACCTGGGAATATGTTTTCAGCTGCTGGGGAATCAAAAGGACTTGAATATCCATTTGTAAGCCCTGCTGAAATCTGCTTGCCCGTTTCTCCTCATCAGCTATCATATACGGAGCAAAACGACTCAGCCTTAAGAACTCAGCAGCATATTCATCAACAGACCGGTTCCATTGTTGAAGTCGGATGAATTGCTCTTCCATCTCCTTCTGAGCTGTGGTAGGAAGGAATCTATCATAAAAGCTTTTAGAGAACTGGTCCCAAGTGATGGGTTTTTCCAGTCTCGCTTCTTCAGCTAGCCACCAGTTTCTAGCCACATCCTTTAATTGGATCTTGGCGACCTCCACCTGATCTTCCTCTGGAACTCGTGCTGCCTTCAAGAGATCTGTTGTGTCGATTAGCCATTGCTCGGCATCCAGCGGTCTCTCTTCCCCTGTAAATATTGCCGGCTGCAACCGCCTGAAGTCTGACACGTTGCTCGGCCTTCGTTCTTGAGGAGCTGCTATCAATCCTTGCCGAAGGAGTTCGGTCTGCCTTTGCTGATTCTCTACCATATTTTGGATAACTCTTAGAATATCAGCGTTTCCCCCTATGGGCCCGTCCTGTGACTGCCCGGAGTTGTTACGTCCTGACCTTCTATCCATATCTATGTTGGTAAAAGATGTCTGAAAGAGGAGCGAAAGCAAAAGATAGATGGACTTTAGGAATCAAGGGAAGGAATATCAAGAAGGAATGGATAACTTTGTACATTGCAGTTGGAATGTATAACCGAAACTCATGACTTCCAACTGCAAATTAAGATCCTATTAATTTGCAATTAGGTTGTACTGTAGGTGTGAGAGCCTAGGCTCTGATACCAACCTGTAACGCCCCGATCCGGCGGGTACGGAGACATTACTGCGACGTATATACGCAGGTCAGAAATACCCTCACGTATATATGCTAAGCATCAGTACAGACAAGAATCATAGTACGGAAACACGTGGCAATATACATTCCAACATAAGGATTACAAAGTTATCACAGAGCGTGATATATAGGTACATGTACATTATATCACAGTCAGGTACAAAAGTAAAAATTACAATTTGTACAGCAAAAGGTGCTCACGGGCTGAAGAAGAAGATCCCCGAGCTAGCAGGAAGGATCAGGAACAGAAGGAGCTAGGACAAGTCAGCCTGCTCCGAGAGATAGGCTTGGTCTTCAGTGGAGGGCTCCTCTTCAATCCAAGCTTCAGAACCTGAACATGCAAGTTCAGGGGAGTCAGAAACTCCCTAACGAATATGTAGGTGAAAGCCAAGTGTCATGTAAAGATAAGTATATGCATGTGTTGATATGATCAAAATAATATTAAGCATCAATAACGGTGTTGAGCGTACATGTACAGTAAGCATGAAATGGAGGCATAAAGTGAAAGTAATAAGGCCTGAATAAATCTATCTCTGCCATTTTTTATATTTATACTTATTACTCGTTCTACCCGTATGTCTAGGTATGTGTAATAGCGTCCCAGTACACATACATCCACATATGAGTAAATCGAGGCTGTTATTGGAAACCAACGGGGGTATCAACGAACAATGTTTACAGTGGGTCCCGTACATGCCCGGGACCACGGTCCAGGACGTTCCATTGCTGGTGCATGGAACCGGCCGCAAGGCCTACAGGAGGGTCTTATAGAATGCCCTTATCAAGATGGTACCAAGAAGGAGGGAGCCAGCACTCCCCTCAGTCGCCTGGAGGCCCACAGGTCAGACTGGAAATTTTAGTTGCACAACATACCTAGTGCCACTGTAAACACGAACATATATTGATAGCCGCAAATTTCCCCCGACCCGATGCAGTTGTTCCTTTTTATGATTTATTATTTAAATATCAATTTACGGGAAAGCAAGTGCCTGGCAAGATCAGAAGTTAAAGAGTCATGAGTATTGTCATTTCAAGTCACTGTATGTAATACAGGATAGCGAGTACAAGATTCCCGTAAATATGATAATCTAAAATCAGGTATCAATATGTTATTACGGGGCAAGTGTCAAGTTGTAGCATGATGCATGCAAATGTGCCGGGAAAATAATGTACTATTAGTCAATCATGGCAAGACATGAAAATCTGAAGGATGGCGAGAACACTCGCCTAAAGCTTTAAGAAATACACCGGGAAATTCCAAGCTCCGGAGTCCAAGTAACCAATATTATATATATATAAAAAGAGAGAAGGAGAAGGATGAATCAGAAAAGTGAGAATGAAGACGCAGGGGTCGTAGACGCGGGGATAGCGCCGCGTTGACGCTACAAACGCGGGGTCTGAGACCCGCGTTTCATAATACAGGAAAACGCAGACGCGAGAGTCGCGTTGCGAAGATGTCACAAACGCAGGGTTCGAGACCCGCGTTTCAGCAAGGACACGAAGAGATCGTAGACGCGAGCGTAAACTCCGCGTCGCTTTGATAAAAGAATGCGAGGATTGCGTTGAACAGTTAATCAGACGCAAGGAGTAAAATCCGCGTCTAGTGATTAACAAGAGAAGGTGAGTGACAGTGAAAGTGAGAGACGCAGGAAAGAGAGAGGAGGAAACGCAGGGAATGGAGAGGGAAGACGCAGGAAATGGAGAGGGGAAAACGCAGGTTTAGTAAGGAAAAGAAAAGAAAAGAAAATGTAAGAAAAAGAAAGAAGGAAGGAAAGAAAGAAATGCAGGGGAAAGAAAGAAAGAAAGGAAAGAAGAGAAGGAAAGAAAAGAAGGGAAAGGGGATGTTGGTCGGCTGGACCTCTCCGGCGGCGGCCGGAGTTGGCCGGAGTTGGGTGGCAAAGTCCCAAAAGAGGAGGTTGATGGTGGTGCAAGTCTAGTACAATATGAATTTTCGGAGTTTTGCAAACGGTGTTTCGGAGGACGATCCTATAGTCCGTTGGAAAGAGAATGGCGAGGAGAAGAAGATGGTACAGTTGGTGGTGAAAATGGTGGTGTGGGTGGTGGTGGAGACGGTGGTGAAGTTTTAGAGGTAATGGGTTGTTGTGGTGGAAAAGAAGAGGAAGAAGATGGTGATGGAGGTGATATTATGGTTGTTGTTGTTGTTAGATTGGAGGAGGAGATGGAGGAGAAGAATGGTGGAGGGAATGGTGGTGAGGATGGGTGAAAATGGCCGGCCAAGAAGGCCTTGGCTGCTGTTTTTCTCAGGTGGCTGCGTTTGCTGTTGGAGGAGGAAGGAGAAATGAAAAAGGAGAGGAGAAAACATAAAGGGGGGTGTATATATACATGGGGGAAATTATTATTATATTGCCATCCAATCTTTATGAAACAAGTGTCTCATTCAAAAGTTGCCTCTTCCCATAAAAGGCTGCGCCTCCTTCAATTTCAAATCCGCGTCTGGCAATTGCCCAGACGCGGGAGCAAAATTCGCGTCTTGCAAATGTTGCGTTGGTAGAATAGGACGAAAAAGCATGGGTGTCTTGATCTGATTTGATTTCTTTTGAAGGACACGACATTAAATGCGGGATGGAGAGAGTTTCCGCATTAATTGCTGAGTTCAGAGTTGGAGGATCTCGCGTTAGGCAAGGAGAGAGAAAATAATAAAATATACGGACATAATTTCGGAATCTGGGAAAACACTGAAAACTCAGGAAAAGCCCAAAAAATGAAGTATCTCAAAAAGTCTCCCAAAAATTCTCAAAAATAATAAATATTATTTTAAGATTTTTAGTGAAATCGGTTTTCAAAAATTCAATCTCATTTTCAAGATAAAAATCCTGGAATCCACTGTAGACGGTGTCTACACCGGGTAGGCCAGATTTTTGATAAATTCTAAAAATTCTAAAAAATTATTTAGATAGAAAACATGATTTTAAGAAATACTGTGAAAGCCGTTTCTAGATTTCCAACTCCGTTTGTAAATTAAAATTCGAGAGTCGGTCAGCGACACTGGTCGACACCGGTTTTGAAGATTTGCAATTAAATTCTGAAAAATTCCAGAAAATCATGAAAAATCTAGGATATTAAAAAATAATATTTGAAACTGAAATCGGTCAAATCTGAATACTGAAAAGGTCAAATCATGCAGTACTGCTATATGAGTAAGAATTAAAATAACAGAAAATAAAATAAAATAATAAATAATACGCTCCAAAAATCAGGATACATAACTATGTACGTATACCGAGGATGGGGTGTTACAATCCATCCACCTTATCAAAAAATTTCGTCCTCGAAATTTCGATAATGGGGATGTGAAGGCAGGAAGGAATAGGGGTAAGGAATTTTACCAACTAAGATGGAAAGAGTTGGGGGTATCGTTCACGAATAATATCCTCTCGTTCCCACGTAGCTTCTCCTGGGGCATGCCTATTCCAAGAAACTAGTACCAATGGTATTGCCCGATTTTTCAATGTTTTAACACTTCTGTCCAGAATGGCCATCGGCTGCTCCTTGTAGGATAGATCTGGTTGTAGTTCTAATTCTGAGTGATCTAGAATGTGACTCTCATCCTTGACATACTTCCTCAACTGTGATACATGGAATACATTATGTACTCCTTCTAAAGATGGGGGCAATGCCAATCGGTAAGCCACATCTCCCACACGATCCAAAATTTCAAATGGTCCAATGTATCTCGGACTAAGTTTTCCGCGAGTACCGAATCGGATTACCCTTTGGTTGGTGATATCCTTAAAAATACGTGATCGCCTGTTTTGAATTCCAATGGTCTTCTATTAGTATCTGCCCAACTCTTCTGTCGGCTCTGTGCTGCCCGGAGATGATCTCTGATAATTCTGACTTTATCTGTTGTCTGAACTAGAATATCTGGTCCCATAAGTCTTCTTTCGCCGACTTCATCCCAACATATTGGCGACCTGCATTTCCTGCCATATAGTGCTTCAAATGGAGCCATCTTGATACTGGCCTGATAGCTGTTATTATAAGAGAATTCTGCCAGATGAATATAGTCTTCCCATGACCCTTTAAATTCTATCATGCAGGCTCGTAACATATCTTCAAGGATTTGGATAGTTCGTTCAGATTGTCCATCTGTCTGGGGATGATATGAGGTACTAAATTTCAGACGAGTTCCTAAATTTTCTTGGAGACTTTCCCAGAAATGTGATCGGAATCTCGTGTCTCTATCTGACACAATGCTAACTGGAATTCCATGTAGACGAACAATCTCTTTCATATATTTTTCTGCAAGAACTTCTGTTGACTGACCTACTCTGAAAGGTAGGAAGTGAGCTGCTTTTGTGAGGCGGTCAACGATCACCCATACTGCATTGTTACCTTTAGGACTGCGGGGTAGAGCTGTAACAAAATCCATGGTGATATGTTCCCACTTCCATTCGGGTATCGGTAATGGTTGTAGAAGTCCAGCTGTTCTATGATGTTCTACCTTTATTTGCTGACAAACCAAGCATCTTGCCACATACTGGGCTATCTCCCTCTTCATGGCATTCCACCAAAACTTCTGCTTCAAGTCTTGATACATTTTATTTCCTCCTGGGTGTATGGAATAAGCCGAACTGTGTGCCTCTGCCAAAACTTTCTGCCGGACTTCCCCTGGTGGTACACAGATTCTGTCACCAAAATAAAGTGCATTATCCGAATGAATACAGATATCAGTCCTTAATCCAGCTTCTACTTGAGCCCTGAATTTCTGTAATCTGGGGTCTCCCTTTTGAGCTTCCTTAATTTCACTTATCAGGGTTGGTTGAATCTGAAAGGTCATTAATTGACCTGACTCATCAGCTCCTTGTATTAGCATCAAGTCTAACTTTATGATTTCCCGAAGCAATTCCTTCTGTTGAGTCAGTTGTAATAACACTTTATTCTCTGGTCTCCTGCTTAAGGCATCTGGGACCGTATTGTCCTTACCAGGGTGGTACTGTAAGTCTATGTCATAGTCGGCCATCAATTCAAGCCACCGCCGTTGCCTCATGTTTAATTCTTTCTGTGTGAAGATATACTTAAGGCTCTTATGATCAGTATAGATCAATACTTTGTCCCCCAGAAGGTAGTGTCTCCAGATCTTCAATGCAAATATTACCGCCGCCAGTTCTAAGTCATGGGTTGGGTAATTCCTCTCATGTGGTTTCAATTGCCTAGATGCATAAGCTATGACATGACCATGCTGCATTAATACACATCCTAGGCCTTTTCCGGATGCATCACTATATATAACCATTCCTCCTGTTCCCGAGGGAGTCTTCAGGATTGGAGCTGAAATTAGTCTTTTCTTTAATTGCTCAAATGCTGCAGTACATTCTTCTGACCATAGGTACCTTTCTCCCTTTCTGGTGAGCTTTGTTAATGGGGCTGCGATTTTGGAGAAGTCTTGTACAAATCTTCTGTAATATCCGGCTAATCCAATAAAGCTTTTAATTTCTGTTACTGTCCTTGGGATTGGCCAATCTTTTACTGCTTGGATCTTGTTAGGGTCGACTGAAATTCCTTCTTCTGAAACTACATGACCCAAGAAAGCTATACGGTCTAACCAGAACTCACACTTGCTTTCCTTTGCATAAAGTTGTTCCTGCCGGAGGGTCTGTAGCACTATTCTCAAGTGTTCTGCATGCTCTTTGTCGTTTTTTGAATATATTAAGATATCATCGATGAACACCACGACAAACTGGTCCAAATATGGCGAGAAAACTCGGTTCATTAAATCCATAAAGACAGCTGGGGCATTGGTTACTCCGAAGGGCATGACTAGAAATTCGTAATGACCATAGCGAGTTCGGAATGCTGTCTTCGGAATATCTTCTTTCTTCACTTTTAGTTGGTGATAACCCGATTGTAAATCCAACTTTGAAAACACCCGGGCTCCATGAAGTTGATCAAAAAGGTCATCAATTCTCGGTAAAGGATACTTATTCTTGATGGTAACTTTATTTAATTCTCTGTAGTCTATACACAACCGCTTACCACCATCTTTCTTGTTGGCCAATAGCACCGGAGCTCCCCATGGTGAAGTACTCGGTCTAATCAATCCCTTATCAGAATATTCCTGTAACTGCTTCTTTAAAACTTCTAACTCGGTAGGTGCCATTCTGTATGGAGCTTTAGATATTGGGACTGTGCCCGGAATGATATCAATAGAGAACTCAATTGCTCTGTCAGGAGGAAGTCCAGAGATCTCTTTAAATACTTCTGGAAACTCATTCCAAACTGGTACTCTCTTTTTCTGGATTTCAGCAGCAGTCATCTGTGTTTTACCCTTGGCAGGCTTATGCTCTCCTTCAAATTGGAACTCAGGCTGAAGTGGCATTCTGAAAATGACTTTCTTGTTTCGACAATCAATAACCGCATGGTATTTGCTGAGCCAAGTCATGCCTAAGATTACGTCATACCCTTTAGTATCCAGTACGAGCATATCCACTGTTAATGTCCTGTCACACAGTTCCACCGGACAATCTACACAAATTTTATTAGAGATGACTACCCCATTACCGGTACTAATCTCCCACTGGTGGTCTAAATATTCAACAGGTATAGAATGCAAGGCAGTGAAACTATCTGATATGTAACAATGAGAAGCGCCAGAATCAAAGAGGGCCAAGACAGGTTTAGAGTGCACCATAATCTTACCTGTTACCACTTCTCCAGAAGTTTGGGCCTTTCCGCTGTCAAGTTGTAGGCCCGTCCTCTTCCACGACCTGCTGTTTTTCTTCCTCCCCTTGGAGCTGGGCGAAAAACCCGTTGTTGTGGAGGAAGAGGGGCCCTTCCAACTATCGGCCCTGGGTTCCTCTGACCAATAGGTGCAGGAAGTGCCGGTGGGGGTCGGTTCACCATCCCAGTTCTCTTATGGGGACAACCTTCTATTGTGTGATCACCAGATCCACATGCCAGGCATAATCCGTTGGCCCTACGACACTCTTGCTGAGTGTGGCCTGTCCTCTTGCAATAAGCACATATAGGAAGTGGTTGAGTTATCTGAAGAGGGGCTGGTCGAAATGGTCTTCTAAACATCGGGGCTTTTGCAGCTCTGACTGGACCTCCTCCACCCAATTGCTGGAATGGCCTCTTCATGACCTGTTTCCTTCTCTGATCAAGATTCTTTTTCTCCAATCCTCGCTCCACTTCCCGAGCTACAGTGAGGACCTGGGAATATGTTTTCAGCTGCTGGGGAATCAAAAGGACTTGAATATCCATTTGTAAGCCCTGCTGAAATCTGCTTGCCCGTTTCTCCTCATCAGCTATCATATACGGAGCAAAACGACTCAGCCTTAAGAACTCAGCAGCATATTCATCAACAGACCGGTTCCATTGTTGAAGTCGGATGAATTGCTCTTCCATCTCCTTCTGAGCTGTGGTAGGAAGGAATCTATCATAAAAGCTTTTAGAGAACTGGTCCCAAGTGATGGGTTTTTCCAGTCTCGCTTCTTCAGCTAGCCACCAGTTTCTAGCCACATCCTTTAATTGGATCTTGGCGACCTCCACCTGATCTTCCTCTGGAACTCGTGCTGCCTTCAAGAGATCTGTTGTGTCGATTAGCCATTGCTCGGCATCCAGCGGTCTCTCTTCCCCTGTAAATATTGCCGGCTGCAACCGCCTGAAGTCTGACACGTTGCTCGGCCTTCGTTCTTGAGGAGCTGCTATCAATCCTTGCCGAAGGAGTTCGGTCTGCCTTTGCTGATTCTCTACCATATTTTGGATAACTCTTAGAATATCAGCGTTTCCCCCTATGGGCCCGTCCTGTGACTGCCCGGAGTTGTTACGTCCTGACCTTCTATCCATATCTATGTTGGTAAAAGATGTCTGAAAGAGGAGCGAAAGCAAAAGATAGATGGACTTTAGGAATCAAGGGAAGGAATATCAAGAAGGAATGGATAACTTTGTACATTGCAGTTGGAATGTATAACCGAAACTCATGACTTCCAACTGCAAATTAAGATCCTATTAATTTGCAATTAGGTTGTACTGTAGGTGTGAGAGCCTAGGCTCTGATACCAACCTGTAACGCCCCGATCCGGCGGGTACGGAGACATTACTGCGACGTATATACGCAGGTCAGAAATACCCTCACGTATATATGCTAAGCATCAGTACAGACAAGAATCATAGTACGGAAACACGTGGCAATATACATTCCAACATAAGGATTACAAAGTTATCACAGAGCGTGATATATAGGTACATGTACATTATATCACAGTCAGGTACAAAAGTAAAAATTACAATTTGTACAGCAAAAGGTGCTCACGGGCTGAAGAAGAAGATCCCCGAGCTAGCAGGAAGGATCAGGAACAGAAGGAGCTAGGACAAGTCAGCCTGCTCCGAGAGATAGGCTTGGTCTTCAGTGGAGGGCTCCTCTTCAATCCAAGCTTCAGAACCTGAACATGCAAGTTCAGGGGAGTCAGAAACTCCCTAACGAATATGTAGGTGAAAGCCAAGTGTCATGTAAAGATAAGTATATGCATGTGTTGATATGATCAAAATAATATTAAGCATCAATAACGGTGTTGAGCGTACATGTACAGTAAGCATGAAATGGAGGCATAAAGTGAAAGTAATAAGGCCTGAATAAATCTATCTCTGCCATTTTTTATATTTATACTTATTACTCGTTCTACCCGTATGTCTAGGTATGTGTAATAGCGTCCCAGTACACATACATCCACATATGAGTAAATCGAGGCTGTTATTGGAAACCAACGGGGGTATCAACGAACAATGTTTACAGTGGGTCCCGTACATGCCCGGGACCACGGTCCAGGACGTTCCATTGCTGGTGCATGGAACCGGCCGCAAGGCCTACAGGAGGGTCTTATAGAATGCCCTTATCAAGATGGTACCAAGAAGGAGGGAGCCAGCACTCCCCTCAGTCGCCTGGAGGCCCACAGGTCAGACTGGAAATTTTAGTTGCACAACATACCTAGTGCCACTGTAAACACGAACATATATTGATAGCCGCAAATTTCCCCCGACCCGATGCAGTTGTTCCTTTTTATGATTTATTATTTAAATATCAATTTACGGGAAAGCAAGTGCCTGGCAAGATCAGAAGTTAAAGAGTCATGAGTATTGTCATTTCAAGTCACTGTATGTAATACAGGATAGCGAGTACAAGATTCCCGTAAATATGATAATCTAAAATCAGGTATCAATATGTTATTGCGGGGCAAGTGTCAAGTTGTAGCATGATGCATGCAAATGTGCCGGGAAAATAATGTACTATTAGTCAATCATGGCAAGACATGAAAATCTGAAGGATGGCGAGAACACTCGCCTAAAGCTTTAAGAAATACACCGGGAAATTCCAAGCTCCGGAGTCCAAGTAACCAATATTATATATATATAAAAAGAGAGAAGGAGAAGGATGAATCAGAAAAGTGAGAATGAAGACGCAGGGGTCGTAGACGCGGGGATAGCGCCGCGTTGACGCTACAAACGCGGGGTCTGAGACCCGCGTTTCATAATACAGGAAAACGCAGACGCGAGAGTCGCGTTGCGAAGATGTCACAAACGCAGGGTTCGAGACCCGCGTTTCAGCAAGGACACGAAGAGATCGTAGACGCGAGCGTAAACTCCGCGTCGCTTTGATAAAAGAATGCGAGGATTGCGTTGAACAGTTAATCAGACGCAAGGAGTAAAATCCGCGTCTAGTGATTAACAAGAGAAGGTGAGTGACAGTGAAAGTGAGAGACGCAGGAAAGAGAGAGGAGGAAACGCAGGGAATGGAGAGGGAAGACGCAGGAAATGGAGAGGGGAAAACGCAGGTTTAGTAAGGAAAAGAAAAGAAAAGAAAATGTAAGAAAAAGAAAGAAGGAAGGAAAGAAAGAAATGCAGGGGAAAGAAAGAAAGAAAGGAAAGAAGAGAAGGAAAGAAAAGAAGGGAAAGGGGATGTTGGTCGGCTGGACCTCTCCGGCGGCGGCCGGAGTTGGCCGGAGTTGGGTGGCAAAGTCCCAAAAGAGGAGGTTGATGGTGGTGCAAGTCTAGTACAATATGAATTTTCGGAGTTTTGCAAACGGTGTTTCGGAGGACGATCCTATAGTCCGTTGGAAAGAGAATGGCGAGGAGAAGAAGATGGTACAGTTGGTGGTGAAAATGGTGGTGTGGGTGGTGGTGGAGACGGTGGTGAAGTTTTAGAGGTAATGGGTTGTTGTGGTGGAAAAGAAGAGGAAGAAGATGGTGATGGAGGTGATATTATGGTTGTTGTTGTTGTTAGATTGGAGGAGGAGATGGAGGAGAAGAATGGTGGAGGGAATGGTGGTGAGGATGGGTGAAAATGGCCGGCCAAGAAGGCCTTGGCTGCTGTTTTTCTCAGGTGGCTGCGTTTGCTGTTGGAGGAGGAAGGAGAAATGAAAAAGGAGAGGAGAAAACATAAAGGGGGGTGTATATATACATGGGGGAAATTATTATTATATTGCCATCCAATCTTTATGAAACAAGTGTCTCATTCAAAAGTTGCCTCTTCCCATAAAAGGCTGCGCCTCCTTCAATTTCAAATCCGCGTCTGGCAATTGCCCAGACGCGGGAGCAAAATTCGCGTCTTGCAAATGTTGCGTTGGTAGAATAGGACGAAAAAGCATGGGTGTCTTGATCTGATTTGATTTCTTTTGAAGGACACGACATTAAATGCGGGATGGAGAGAGTTTCCGCATTAATTGCTGAGTTCAGAGTTGGAGGATCTCGCGTTAGGCAAGGAGAGAGAAAATAATAAAATATACGGACATAATTTCGGAATCTGGGAAAACACTGAAAACTCAGGAAAAGCCCAAAAAATGAAGTATCTCAAAAAGTCTCCCAAAAATTCTCAAAAATAATAAATATTATTTTAAGATTTTTAGTGAAATCGGTTTTCAAAAATCAATCTCATTTTCAAGATAAAAATCCTGGAATCCACTGTAGACGGTGTCTACACCGGGTAGGCCAGATTTTTGATAAATTCTAAAAATTCTAAAAAAATTATTTAGATAGAAAACATGATTTTAAGAAATACTGTGAAAGCCGTTTCTAGATTTCCAACTCCGTTTGTAAATTAAAAATTCGAGAGTCGGTCAGCGACACTGGTCGACACCGGTTTTGAAGATTTGCAATTAAATTCTGAAAAATTCCAGAAAATCATGAAAAATCTAGGATATTAAAAAATAATATTTGAAACTGAAATCGGTCAAATCTGAATACTGAAAAGGTCAAATCATGCAGTACTGCTATATGAGTAAGAATTTAAATAACAGAAAATAAAATAAAATAATAAAATAATACGCTCCAAAAATCAGGATACATAACTATGTACGTATACCGAGGATGGGGTGTTACAATCCATCCACCTTATCAAAAAATTTCGTCCTCGAAATTTCGATAATGGGGATGTGAAGGCAGGAAGGAATAGGGGTAAGGAATTTTACCAACTAAGATGGAAAGAGTTGGGGGTATCGTTCACGAATAATATCCTCTCGTTCCCACGTAGCTTCTCCTGGGGCATGCCTATTCCAAGAAACTAGTACCAATGGTATTGCCCGATTTTTCAATGTTTTAACACTTCTGTCCAGAATGGCCATCGGCTGCTCCTTGTAGGATAGATCTGGTTGTAGTTCTAATTCTGAGTGATCTAGAATGTGACTCTCATCCTTGACATACTTCCTCAACTGTGATACATGGAATACATTATGTACTCCTTCTAAAGATGGGGGCAATGCCAATCGGTAAGCCACATCTCCCACACGATCCAAAATTTCAAATGGTCCAATGTATCTCGGACTAAGTTTTCCGCGAGTACCGAATCGGATTACCCCTTTGGTTGGTGATATCCTTAAAAATACGTGATCGCCTGTTTTGAATTCAATGGTCTTCTATTAGTATCTGCCCAACTCTTCTGTCGGCTCTGTGCTGCCCGGAGATGATCTCTGATAATTCTGACTTTATCTGTTGTCTGAACTAGAATATCTGGTCCCATAAGTCTTCTTTCGCCGACTTCATCCCAACATATTGGCGACCTGCATTTCCTGCCATATAGTGCTTCAAATGGAGCCATCTTGATACTGGCCTGATAGCTGTTATTATAAGAGAATTCTGCCAGATGAATATAGTCTTCCCATGACCCTTTAAATTCTATCATGCAGGCTCGTAACATATCTTCAAGGATTTGGATAGTTCGTTCAGATTGTCCATCTGTCTGGGGATGATATGAGGTACTAAATTTCAGACGAGTTCCTAAATTTTCTTGGAGACTTTCCCAGAAATGTGATCGGAATCTCGTGTCTCTATCTGACACAATGCTAACTGGAATTCCATGTAGACGAACAATCTCTTTCATATATTTTTCTGCAAGAACTTCTGTTGACTGACCTACTCTGAAAGGTAGGAAGTGAGCTGCTTTTGTGAGGCGGTCAACGATCACCATACTGCATTGTTACCTTTAGGACTGCGGGGTAGAGCTGTAACAAAATCCATGGTGATATGTTCCCACTTCCATTCGGGTATCGGTAATGGTTGTAGAAGTCCAGCTGTTCTATGATGTTCTACCTTTATTTGCTGACAAACCAAGCATCTTGCCACATACTGGGCTATCTCCCTCTTCATGGCATTCCACCAAAACTTCTGCTTCAAGTCTTGATACATTTTATTTCCTCCTGGGTGTATGGAATAAGCCGAACTGTGTGCCTCTGCCAAAACTTTCTGCCGGACTTCCCCTGGTGGTACACAGATTCTGTCACCAAAATAAAGTGCATTATCCGAATGAATACAGATATCAGTCCTTAATCCAGCTTCTACTTGAGCCCTGAATTTCTGTAATCTGGGGTCTCCCTTTTGAGCTTCCTTAATTTCACTTATCAGGGTTGGTTGAATCTGAAAGGTCATTAATTGACCTGACTCATCAGCTCCTTGTATTAGCATCAAGTCTAACTTTATGATTTCCCGAAGCAATTCCTTCTGTTGAGTCAGTTGTAATAACACTTTATTCTCTGGTCTCCTGCTTAAGGCATCTGGGACCGTATTGTCCTTACCAGGATGGTACTGTAAGTCTATGTCATAGTCGGCCATCAATTCAAGCCACCGCCGTTGCCTCATGTTTAATTCTTTCTGTGTGAAGATATACTTAAGGCTCTTATGATCAGTATAGATCAATACTTTGTCCCCAGAAGGTAGTGTCTCCAGATCTTCAATGCAAATATTACCGCCGCCAGTTCTAAGTCATGGGTTGGGTAATTCCTCTCATGTGGTTTCAATTGCCTAGATGCATAAGCTATGACATGACCATGCTGCATTAATACACATCCTAGGCCTTTTCCGGATGCATCACTATATATAACCATTCCTCCTGTTCCCGAGGGAGTCTTCAGGATTGGAGCTGAAATTAGTCTTTTCTTTAATTGCTCAAATGCTGCAGTACATTCTTCTGACCATAGGTACCTTTCTCCCTTTCTGGTGAGCTTTGTTAATGGGGCTGCGATTTTGGAGAAGTCTTGTACAAATCTTCTGTAATATCCGGCTAATCCAATAAAGCTTTTAATTTCTGTTACTGTCCTTGGGATTGGCCAATCTTTTACTGCTTGGATCTTGTTAGGGTCGACTGAAATTCCTTCTTCTGAAACTACATGACCCAAGAAAGCTATACGGTCTAACCAGAACTCACACTTGCTTTCCTTTGCATAAAGTTGTTCCTGCCGGAGGGTCTGTAGCACTATTCTCAAGTGTTCTGCATGCTCTTTGTCGTTTTTTGAATATATTAAGATATCATCGATGAACACCACGACAAACTGGTCCAAATATGGCGAGAAAACTCGGTTCATTAAATCCATAAAGACAGCTGGGGCATTGGTTACTCCGAAGGGCATGACTAGAAATTCGTAATGACCATAGCGAGTTCGGAATGCTGTCTTCGGAATATCTTCTTTCTTCACTTTTAGTTGGTGATAACCCGATTGTAAATCCAACTTTGAAAACACCCGGGCTCCATGAAGTTGATCAAAAAGGTCATCAATTCTCGGTAAAGGATACTTATTCTTGATGGTAACTTTATTTAATTCTCTGTAGTCTATACACAACCGCTTACCACCATCTTTCTTGTTGGCCAATAGCACCGGAGCTCCCCATGGTGAAGTACTCGGTCTAATCAATCCCTTATCAGAATATTCCTGTAACTGCTTCTTTAAAACTTCTAACTCGGTAGGTGCCATTCTGTATGGAGCTTTAGATATTGGGACTGTGCCCGGAATGATATCAATAGAGAACTCAATTGCTCTGTCAGGAGGAAGTCCAGAGATCTCTTTAAATACTTCTGGAAACTCATTCCAAACTGGTACTCTCTTTTTCTGGATTTCAGCAGCAGTCATCTGTGTTTTACCCTTGGCAGGCTTATGCTCTCCTTCAAATTGGAACTCAGGCTGAAGTGGCATTCTGAAAATGACTTTCTTGTTTCGACAATCAATAACCGCATGGTATTTGCTGAGCCAAGTCATGCCTAAGATTACGTCATACCCTTTAGTATCCAGTACGAGCATATCCACTGTTAATGTCCTGTCACACAGTTCCACCGGACAATCTACACAAATTTTATTAGAGATGACTACCCCATTACCGGTACTAATCTCCCACTGGTGGTCTAAATATTCAACAGGTATAGAATGCAAGGCAGTGAAACTATCTGATATGTAACAATGAGAAGCGCCAGAATCAAAGAGGGCTAAGACAGGTTTAGAGTGCACCATAATCTTACCTGTTACCACTTCTCCAGAAGTTTGGGCCTCTTCCGCTGTCAAGTTGTAGGCCCGTCCTCTTCCACGACCTGCTGTTGTTCTTCCTCCCCTTGGAGCTGGGCGAAAAACCCGTTGTTGTGGAGGAAGAGGGGCCCTTCCAACTATCGGCCCTGGGTTCCTCTGACCAATAGGTGCAGGAAGTGCCGGTGGGGGTCGGTTCACCATCCCAGTTCTCTTATGGGGACAGCCTTCTATTGTGTGATCACCAGATCCACATGCCAGGCATAATCCGTTGGCCCTACGACACTCTTGCTGAGTGTGGCCTGTCCTCTTGCAATAAGCACATATAGGAAGTGGTTGAGTTATCTGAAGAGGGGCTGGTCGAAATGGTCTTCTAAACATCGGGGCTTTTGCAGCTCTGACTGGACCTCCTCCACCCAATTGCTGGAATGGCCTCTTCATGGCCTGTTTCCTTCTCTGATCAAGATTCTTTTTCTCCAATCCTCGCTCCACTTCCCGAGCTACAGTGAGGACCTGGGAATATGTTTTCAGCTGCTGGGGAATCAAAAGGACTTGAATATCCATTTGTAAGCCCTGCTGAAATCTGCTTGCCCGTTTCTCCTCATCAGCTATCATATACGGAGCAAAACGACTCAGCCTTAAGAACTCAGCAGCATATTCATCAACAGACCGGTTCCATTGTTGAAGTCGGATGAATTGCTCTTCCATCTCCTTCTGAGCTGTGGTAGGAAAGAATCTATCATAAAAGCTTTTAGAGAACTGGTCCCAAGTGATGGGTTTTTCCAGTCTCGCTTCTTCAGCTAGCCACCAGTTTCTAGCCACATCCTTTAATTGGATCTTGGCGACCTCCACCTGATCTTCCTCTGGAACTCGTGCTGCCTTCAAGAGATCTGTTGTGTCGATTAGCCATTGCTCGGCATCCAGCGGTCTCTCTTCCCCTGTAAATATTGCCGGCTGCAACCGCCTGAAGTCTGACACGTTGCCCGGCCTTCGTTCTTGAGGAGCTGCTATCAATCCTTGCCGAAGGAGTTCGGTCTGCCTTTGCTGATTCTCCACCATATTTTGGATAACTCTTAGAATATCAGCGTTTCCCCCTATGGGCCCGTCCTGTGACTGCCCGGAGTTGTTACGTCCTGACCTTCTATCCATATCTATGTTGGTAAAAGATGTCTGAAAGAGGAGCGAAAGCAAAAGATAGATGGACTTTAGGAATCAAGGGAAGGAATATCAAGAAGGAATGGATAACTTTGTACATTGTAGTTGGAATGTATAACCGAAACTCATGATTCCAACTGCAAATTAAGATCCTATTAATTTGCAATTAGGTTGTACTGTAGGTGTGAGAGCCTAGGCTCTGATACCAACCTGTAACGCCCCGATCCGGCGGGTACGGAGACGTTACTGCGACGTATATACGCAGGTCAGAAATACCCTCACGTATATATGCTAAGCATCAGTACAGACAAGAATCAGAGTACGGAAACACGTGGCAATATACATTCCAACATAAGGATTACAAAGTTATCACAGAGCGTGATATATAGGTACATGTACATTATATCACAGTCAGGTACAAAAGTAAAAATTACAATTTGTACAGCAAAAGGTGCTCACGGGCTGAAGAAGAAGATCCCCGAGCTAGCAGGAAGGATCAGGAACAGAAGGAGCTAGGACAAGTCAGCCTGCTCCGAGAGATAGGCTTGGTCTTCAGTGGAGGGCTCCTCTTCAATCCAAGCTTCAGAACCTGAACATGCAAGTTCAGGGGAGTCAGAAACTCCCTAACGAATATGTAGGTGAAAGCCAAGTGTCATGTAAAGATAAGTATATGCATGTGTTGATATGATCAAAATAATATTAAGCATCAATAACGGTGTTGAGTGTACATGTACAGTAAGCATGAAATGGAGGCATAAAGTGAAAGTAATAAGGCCTGAATAAATCTATCTCTGCCATTTTTATATTTATACTTATTACTCGTTCTACCCGTATGTCTAGGTATGTGTAATAGCGTCCCAGTACACATACATCCACATATGAGTAAATCGAGGCTGTTATTGGAAACCAACGGGGGTATCAACGAACAATGTTTACAGTGGGTCCCGTACATGCCCGGGACCACGGTCCAGGACGTTCCATTGCTGGTGCATGGAACCGGCCGCAAGGCCTACAGGAGGGTCTTATAGAATGCCCTTATCAAGATGGTACCAAGAAGGAGGGAGCCAGCACTCCCCTCAGTCGCCTGGAGGCCCACAGGTCAGACTGGAAATTTTAGTTGCACAACATGCCTAGTGCCACTGTAAACACGAACATATATTGATAGCCGCAAATTTCCCCCGACCCGATGCAAGTTGTTTCTTTTTATGATTTATTATTTAAATATCAATTTACGGGAAAGCAAGTGCCTGGCAAGATCAGAAGTTAAAGAGTCATGAGTATTGTCATTTCAAGTCACTGTATGTAATACAGGATAGCGAGTACAAGATTCCCGTAAATATGATAATCTAAAATCAGGTATCAATATGTTATTGCGGGGCAAGTATCAAGTTGTAGCATGATGCATGCAAATGTGCCGGGAAAATAATGTACTATTAGTCAATCATGGCAAGGCATGAAAATCTGAAGGATGGCGAGAACACTCGCCTAAAGCTTTAAGAAATACACCGGGAAATTCCAAGCTCCGGAGTCCAAGTAACCAATATTATATATATATAAAAAGAGAGAAGGAGAAGGATGAATCAGAAAAGTGAGAATGAAGACGCAGGGGTCGTAGACGCGGGGATAGCGCCGCGTTGACGCTACAAACGCGGGGTCTGAGACCCGCGTTTCATAATACAGGAAAACGCAGACGCGAGAGTCGCGTTGCGAAGATGTCACAAACGCAGGGTTCGAGACCCGCGTTTCAGCAAGGACACGAAGAGATCGTAGACGCGAGCGTAAACTCCGCGTCGCTTTGATAAAAGAACGCGAGGATTGCGTTGAACAGTTAATCAGACGCAAGGAGTAAAATCCGCGTCTAGTGATTAACAAGAGAAGGTGAGTGACAGTAAAAGTGAGAGACGCAGGAAAGAGAGAGGAGGAAACGCAGGGAATGGAGAGGGAAGACGCAGGAAATGGAGAGGGGAAAACGCAGGTTTAGTAAGGAAAAGAAAAGAAAAGAAAATGTAAGAAAAAGAAAGAAGGAAGGAAAGAAAGAAATGCAGGGGAAAGAAAGAAAGAAAGGAAAGAAGAGAAGGAAAGAAAAGAAGGGAAAGGGGATGTTGGTCGGCTGGACCTCTCCGGCGGCGGCCGGAGTTGGCCGGAGTTGGGTGGCAAAGTCCCAAAAGAGGAGGTTGATGGTGGTGCAAGTCTAGTACAATATGAATTTTCGGAGTTTTGCAAACGGTGTTTCGGAGGACGATCCTATAGTCCGTTGGAAAGAGAATGGCGAGGAGAAGAAGATGGTACAGTTGGTGGTGAAAATGGTGGTGTGGGTGGTGGTGGAGACGGTGGTGAAGTTTTAGAGGTAATGGGTTGTTGTGGTGGAAAAGAAGAGGAAGAAGATGGTGATGGAGGTGATATTATGGTTGTTGTTGTTGTTAGATTGGAGGAGGATGGAGGAGAAGAATGGTGGAGGGAATGGTGGTGAGGATGGTGAAAATGGCCGGCCAAGAAGGCCTTGGCTGCTGTTTTTCTCAGGTGGCTGCGTTTGCTGTTGGAGGAGGAAGGAGAAATGAAAAAGGAGAGGAGAAAACATAAAGGGGGGTGTATATATACATGGGGGAAATTATTATTATATTGCCATCCAATCTTTATGAAACAAGTGTCTCATTCAAAAGTTGCCTCTTCCCATAAAAGGCTGCGCCTCCTTCAATTTCAAATCCGCGTCTGGCAATTGCCCAGACGCGGGAGCAAAATTCGCGTCTTGCAAATGTTGCGTTGGTAGAATAGGACGAAAAAGCATGGGTGTCTTGATCTGATTTGATTTCTTTTGAAGGACACGACATTAAATGCGGGATGGAGAGAGTTTCCGCATTAATTGCTGAGTTCAGAGTTGGAGGATCTCGCGTTAGGCAAGGAGAGAGAAAATAATAAAATATACGGACATAATTTCGGTATCTGGGAAAACACTGAAAACTCAGGAAAAGCCCAAAAAATGAAGTATCTCAAAAAGTCTCCCAAAAATTCTCAAAAATAATAAATATTATTTTAAGATTTTTAGTGAAATCGGTTTTCAAAAATTCAATCTCATTTTCAAGATAAAATCCTGGAATCCACTGTAGACGGTGTCTACACCGGGTAGGCCAGATTTTTGATAAATTCTAAAAATTCTAAAAAAATTATTTAGATAGAAAACATGATTTTAAGAAATACTGTGAAAGCCGTTTCTAGATTTCCAACTCCGTTTGTAAATTAAAAATTCGAGAGTCGGTCAGCGACACTGGTCGACACCGGTTTTGAAGATTTGCAATTAAATTCTGAAAAATTCCAGAAAATCATGAAAAATCTAGGATATTAAAAATAATATTTGAAACTGAAATCGGTCAAATCTGAATACTGAAAAGGTCAAATCATGCAGTACTGCTATATGAGTAAGAATTTAAATAACAGAAAATAAAATAAAATAATAAAATAATACGCTCCAAAAATCAGGATACATAACTATGTACGTATACCGAGGATGGGGTGTTACAAAAACTATCCGCTTGTAGAATGAAATTTATCTAATGTAGCCTTGTTATCCGATTTCTTTAAATAAAGTATTGAATAATGTGAAATTTGTGAGATTTGAGGTTTAATGCTTGTATTATTAGTCTTAGATTTTTAATAAAGTAGATAATTTTATATGAAATGTTGACATAATAAATAAAAAGTAGACAATTTTAAAAGAAAAATAGAACTAAAATTGTCCATTTTTTATGGACTGACAATAATGTGAATATTTTCTGGTACAAGTGGACAACTTACTTGAGGTGGACAATTTCAATAAGAAGTGGACAATTTAACGTATGAGTGGATAGATTGAAAATAATGTGGACAATTTCAAATACTAGTGGACCACTTAATTGAGTTGGACATTGTTGACACTCCAAAAAGACGAACTCCATGGCGACTCTGCAACCTGACCGACTAATGTCTAATTTGTCAACACTTCTAAAAGACAAGTCATAGGCAGGCTGAAAACTTGTTCATCCCTGATAAATAAACCAATGACTTGGACTCGACTGATCCAGTAAAGTAGACAGTGAACCAAGCATTTTGCCTTCTGAACATGCCCTAATCTAGCATGCCACAAATTAGGAGACTCAAGCAAATAAACAGAAGAATTTCCTTTATTTATTAGCTTTGGGTACAAATACACGGACTTTTTATCTCTTACTGCAACATTGGCTTTAAAAAGTCCATCAACAAGATAACCCTTTCCACATACATCCCCCCTCCCTTAGTAAGTACAAATTTGTCAGATTCAAAAACAATTCTAAATCCTTTCTTACTAAGTATTGATCCGGAGATCAAATTCTTGCGGACGTCTGGAACATGAAGCACATCGTTAAGAGTAAGCTCTTTCCCCGATGTCCACTTCAGGATGACCTTACCCTTTCCTTCAACCTTTGAGGAAGCTGAATTACTCATGAATAGCTGCTCATCTTGCTCTAGCCTTTGATATTCTGAGAATAACAATTTCTCCGAGCAGATGTGTCGGGTAGCTCCAGTGTCTACCCACCAATCCTTGTTGTTGGTTGTCAGATTCACTTCTGACACCACAGCAGAAAGGCTTGGAGATTCATGGTTGGTCATGTTCGCCTGTGGTTGGCTCTTCTTGTTCTTCTTAAGACGGCTGCGACATTCATTGGCTTTGTGACCTTCTTTGTTGCAGATGTAACAGGTCCCTTTGAAGCACATGTTTCTGCCGTCTTGAGCCTTGCCTTTGTACCCCTGGGAAGGCTTCTTCCTCTTCAAGCTTTTAGAAGAAGAGGCTTTCCCCTTTGAGTCCTCGATCACATTTTCTTTTGCTTCGTAGGAGTTCTTGCTGCTCCTTTTCTCAGACTTGCGGTTGTCCTCCTCTATACGAAGCCTGACAATGAGATCCTCCAACTTTAGCTCCTTTCTCTTATGCTTCATGTAATTCTTGAAGTCTCTCCACGCAGGTGGGAGCTTCTCCACGATTGTTGAAACCTGAAAAGTTTCAGGAAGAATCATACCTTCGGCCTCTATTTCGTGCAAGATAAGTTGGAACTCTTGCACCTGACTGATGACAGTCTTGGTATCCACCATTTTGTACTCCAGAAATCGTCCTACGACGAACTTCTTGGTACCAGCATCCTCAGTCTTGTATTTCTTGTCAAGACTGGCCCATAACTTCTTTGCCGTAGTGATAGGACTGTAGATATTGTAAAGAGAGTCATCCAGTCCATTAAGAACATAATTTCGGTAAAGGAAGTCACCTTGTGTCCAAGCATCGACTGCAAGGACTGAGTCCCGATCAGTTCGGGTTCTGGTGGATCCTCCTGCAGGAATTTGGCCAGATGAAGAGTGGTCAAGTAGAAGAGCATCTTCTGTTGCCACCTCTTGAATTCTGTGCCGTCGAATTTTCATGGCTTCTCCGGCTTCGGGTTAGGAAGTGGAGTAGGCATCAAACTTTGGAGCTGCATGTTTGTTGCCTTGCTAGTGCTATCTTGATTTGTCTCAGACATTTTCTACAAGTTCAAGCAGAACAGAAGTAAGAAACGATAATTGTCTTAAGATTGTTTGAATTCTGCTTAATAAGAATCAATCTGACAACTAATCAAGATCACTGAGATATCAACAATCTAATTGGCCAGGTCGGCAAATATCAGGTGGGAGGTTTTCCGTTCAATAGAACGTTCCTTAATTTAAGAACCACCTTTCAATTTCTTTCCTTGGTTAAAGCATCAATTAGACTGAATCTAAGTCAGTCTCGATATACTGTAAAGTATATCCCCTGTATAAAGGACTTAATCCACTTATACAGTATTTAGAGTGAGGTACGCTTAAAGCGAATCTCCTTAAGACAATTACGTCCCCCGCACGGTGCTAACGGGATAATGGACGCTGGTCTCCCAAGATACAACACTCTTTCACGTATTTGGATAGCACTACCAAATCACCGTACGGTCGAACCTTAGTCAACCAGTACCTTCACAGGATCTTTGAAGCAGCGGTACAAGGACAAATTTCAAACGAATATTTGCCTTTACTCTCTGGAGGAGCACCCACTGTTGAGGACGAAGGAAAGTAGAAGAATATCTTTCTTTAGAAGTACCAGATTCAGACAACAATTCTTTAAAAAAGAATCTGTTGAATTTTCTGATTCCTCTTTCAGAACAATTTTGCAGAATCTCCTTTTTGGAAGTCGCTTCGGATTCCCACTTCACGCTGGAAGCCCAGTTCAGAAATTAACTTCAGAACTTTAGAGAGAGAGAGATCTTTCTGGTTTGGTGTGTCTGAGAATGAACCTCTGGAGCGCTATTTATAGCGCTCCGGAAGGGTATTCTTGTCCGCCAAAAGTCAACGTTGCGACGGTTCGGACAGAACCGTCGCAACCGTTCAACCGCCCAACCGCACGGTCGGTTTTCCGACAGCGGTTGGCGAACGGTTCGGATCCGCTCGCAGACACCCGTTGGCGGGCGGCTAGGATCTGTTCGCGCGGACACCCGTTGGCGGGCTGGAGCGGATTGGGTAGTGGAGTGGAGCGGATCTGTTCGGTCCATACCCTGAGACCTGATTCAAAAAGAACAAGTCCAGGTAGGAACCCGAACTCAGACTCAGACTCAGACTCAGACCCAAGCCCGAGCCCGACCCGCACGGGCACCGGCCGGCCGGCCGCCGCCAGCGGCGGCGCGCGCGCGCGCACGCGCACGTACGAGCATAGTTCCCTTCTTTTCGCGCGCGAAAACTCCAAGTACCCAAAGGGCACGCCCTTTGTTCTCAATTTTCTCTATTTATACACCATAAGCTTCCATCCCATGGCCAATGTGGGACTAAATGCTTGTAGCTAACTTTAGTCCCATTTGGCTTTGAATTAGACAATCTTTGGACTTGAATATCTCATTCATTCGAAGTCGGAATTGAACATGTGAATATACCACGTTCATCACCAATGGAAGGAGAACACACTCCAACCATCATCCAGTTGATTCGATCAACGGATCTCGCCATAATTCATCTCGAAGATTCATATATATATTCTTCAATTCCAACAATCCCCCACAATGAATGGAGATTCAAGGAATGACACACAAAGAGACTGACTCTATTGTGAAAGGTACTTGAGAAAAGAAACTGCATAAGGATAGGTGAACCAGATCTTGAACCTTCCATAGCGAAAGTTTTATCGGACTTACTGGCTAATCAGTGAACTAGGTCTTGAACTGTTAGCCGTTAGTGTAAGTCAAGTCAACAAGCTTCACACAGTAACTTTCCAAATCAACTTTGGTTCTCGGTTGTGTCCGTTTTGGCCCTGGACATTCTTGGTTTCAGAGAATATCTTTAGGGAATAACAGCCTCCATAGAAATTCCCAAAGAGCCGACCCAACTCTATACTCACATAGGTGATGGACCTATTAAGAGTAGTCACTCTACTCCACTTGTTTAGTAACAAGATATAGGCATCATTAAAAGCGTTAAGCTTATCCTTAACCCACTTGTAGAAAAGCACTTATGTGCACCTTAGGAATGGATTGGAGTCAAGCTCCCAAATGCTTACTTGCTGAGTCAATCATAACTAGTTTTTCCTCTTGAACTTAGTCCGTGGGATCTCCAGTCGCTAAGTAAGGTTTCCATTAAGCTGACTCGGTAAGGTTAGGCTTTTAGACCCATTCCCCTCGATGCGCAGTTTATACGCTCTCCACTTAAACCTTTAGTAAGCGGATCCGCTAAATTATCCTTTGACGATACAAAGTCAATAGAGATAATTCCATTTGAGAGCAACTGCTTCACGGTATTATGTCTACGACGAATATGTCTAGACTTACCGTTGTATATAACATTTTGTGCCCTAGATATAGCTGCTTGATTATCGCAGTGTATACATATAGCGGGCACTGGCTTTTGCCACAATGGTATATCTTCTATGAATTGTCGAAGCCATTCTGCTTCTTCTCCAGCCTTATCTAAGGCTATGAATTCCGATTCCATAGTGGAACGGGCAATACATGTTTGCTTAGAAGATTTTCATGATACCGCTGCTCCTGCTAGAGTAAATACGTATCCGCTAGTTGATTTTGATTCCTCAGAATCTGCAATCCAATTAGCATCACTGTATCCTTCCAGAACAGGTGGATACTGTCCATATCTCAAGGCATATTCCTTGGTATGTGATACGTAACCCAATACTCGGTAGTAGAGCGGTCCAATGTAGATCACTAGGATTACTAGTGTATCTACTTAACTTGCTTACAGCGTAAGCAATATCAGGTCTAGTGCAATTCATTAAATACATTAGACTCCCGATAATCTGAGAATACTCCAACTGGCGTATTCCAGTTCCTGTATTCTTATGAAGGTGGACGTCTGGGAGAAAAGGATTTGTATTCTCCTTTATCCCATGATCCTTGAATCATTCTATCATCTTATCCACGTAGTGAGATTGAGATAGACTGATTCCATCTGGTGTTCTAGTAATTTTAATTCCTAAAATTACATCAGCAACCCCCAAATCCTTCATATCAAAACTGTTGGATAACATTGTAACAGTCCCAGTTTTCATAAATTCCAAATAACAAGAATATTCTTTTAAACTGATAGATCATCGTAATCATCTCCAAATTCTTAAAATTTCGACAGCACTTCCTTTGTAAATACCGACATGCCCAAATATACATTTCAATATATAATAATTTCGACCAACAATAGCCCACTTATTCTCAATTCAAACATGTAGATCAAAGTCAACAATCGCCCATGCAATCATAAATATTATTTCGGCTCACCACGGCCTGCTAATTCTCCAAATAATAATTTCGGCTTGACATCGCCTACTTATATGAAACAAAAGAAACATATGTCCGAGAGTACACCTCTCGGAATCCACAATATAAATAGATCTAACTATAACTCTAACACATCACCATAATTACAATCTAACTTACTTCATATATATCCATCTCCCAAAACTTACATAAGGTATCAGTATACATCAAGTAGGATTTCAACAGGAACTAAATTACAATCATTAATAATAAACTTCTCAACAAACGCCTACATCTGAAGCTGGTCTTCTGACACTGCGACCTGAAACATAAAACTGGGAGGGAGTGAGCTCGACAGCTCAGTGAGAGAGAATCAAGGTGAATCAAAGAAGGAAAATACAATTAAGGGGCGTGTTTCTTTCTTCAACAATTTTAGAAAGTACAGATGAACAAATGAAACGAAGAGGGAGCAATATCTTATAATGAATGATTAACACAAAGATCCAAATAATCTATGTGACAGTCTGACTTCTCTCAGTTATTATAACTTACGCATGGTTCTATTTTAAGTACTTTTAACACATATCATCACATAACTCATATCTCATACATTAGGTACAACCAATCAAAATCGAAGTTTCATGGGGGGTAAGTATATGTCTCGGTAATACAATATCACAATATCACCCCATATCATCTAAAATATAATTTATCCATATGAATAATGCGATCACACATAATCATACTACACTTCACGATATTCTCATATCATACTTAGAGATATGCACAACACACATGATACACATGCATATACAGCCACAGTGAAGTGTGAGAATCCCCGTCTTCTCCCTCCTACCGGCGCCCGCACGGCCCCTTCCTCCTATATATATGTATTTGTATGTATATACAACAATAACACCGTCTTCCCCCTTCCTACCGGTTCTCGCACGGCCCCTTCCTCCAATATATATATATATATATATATATATATATATATATATATATATATATATATATATATATATATATATAACAATAACACCGTCTTCCCCCTCCTACCGGCTCCTGCCCGGCCCCTTCCTCCAATGCAAAAGATGAAACAAACATATACACACACATTCGAAAGCACAAAAAATGATTTCGTCACAATACGAACACCAACCCCTTTATTGCAGTTTACCTTTTAGCTTGACACTAATGTCCATTAACATCCATATATGACACACCATATGTGTATATACATATATATGAGTTACCAGTTAATACTGTAGTGATCTATGCATCTCAATTTAATGAGTCAGCTTCTCATTTACTTTGTTAAGTATTAGCCTCTTGAGTTGTGCTACTAGCACATCAACATTCAATTATGTAACATACAACCATGATCGTAAATTTTACAATGCATACACGTCATGGAGATCAATTCATCAACAAAACAAATACTAAAATTGTTGCTTGAGGGCAAAGATAATTGTCACGTAGGTATACAACTTTCTAGTTATGTTCATGTGACATCCCCATCAATTTCATATATATGCAACGTACATCATGGTTGTAAACAATCATCACTTAGATGTGGGTGCACAGTGTATCAATAACCATATGAAGAATAAGCAATATCAACAAGTTATCTATTATGAGAAACTCTTATAATAATTTACACCCGTGTATCAATAATAATATTGGATTTCTATTCACATCAACGCGCCCGAGCTTTCATTCATACGTCTAACATGACTAGTTTCTTAACGCTCATATGTCTAGTATGGTTCCGTCGAAACTCCTAATACCATAATTATTCGGTCAGTTAGTTAATTAATGACTACCAATATGATTCGACAATTCATTACCAACCTCGATTCCCGACTTCGTAATTACAGTTTCCGTTCTGATGATTTTTATAACTGTCACTTACGTAACTATTGATTTTCAATCTCACAATTTAAAGCGAAGTGTCCTCTATGGACACCAACATCAATGATATAATCTGCTCAAGCTTAAAATTCACATATTTATGAGGCAATATGAGAAGATACAGTTTTCTTAGCTCACAGCCATGTGGTATCCACTCTATATTTCTTCGTAGTCTTCTATTGCATCAATTTATAGTTAACCATCAATATTAGATCTTTCTTCCTATTGAGAAAGTAATTAGCTATTGTTCATAGCCAGGGTAATCAACGAAGTGTTGTTTAAATAAACGCTTGGAAGGACTCCTGCAGCCTTATTACCTATATATGATGAGTTTATGAATCAAGACCTTCGCATATAATATTTAGAAAAATAAATCTCATAAACTTGAGAACTTATTGCCTAGAAGTTGATTTTGAAGAATATCTCACCATTATGGTATACTTCGATGATTTACGTGCACTGGGCTATAGAAATAAAGATACTGAGACACCCTATATAAACAATACATTGCTCTAACCGTATCAAAATTTGCCTCCCAGCAGCTCAAGTCTAAAACATAAATGCCTGGGGTGACGTGAGTATCATGTTAATTCTTATAGACAAGTAGTATGACAATTTATTTACAATCTCCCCCTTTATACCCTTCTATCGCAGTACTCCCAACTTGTGAATATTGTCAATAAGATTTCTAGCCTAATCCTATTCCAAAATCATAGAGTCAGAAACCACAGTCCTATTAGCTCGGGACTGTGAGTCGTAGACCGGCAACACTGGATAGTGTTATTAATTTATAACAACATGCGTTATTAAAACTTATTTTTATTATTGAAAATTATAATACTTGCCATCTGCCATAATCCTTTGTTATCCTGAACCTCTTGAATCTCGCTTCTAAATCATGTGCGGAAGGAGAGATGGGTCGAGTAATTCTTCCAGTTGCCTTCCTTTTTCCCTTTGCCATTAGGATTTGTGTTAGTCCTACCAATTGATCGGATCTATAATTCATCACATCAGAATGTGCTCGACATACCCAAGTGTATCAATACCTCTAAACATGTCAGATTTTCCAAGTGTCTGGGCGAATACAACAGTAATTATTTAATGATGCAGATATGCCCAACAATATACCTACCTGAACTTGAAATAATATAATACAAGGATAAGAGCTCTTCAGGAGAATATTGTTTTATGCTGAGCTCAGAGAATTCTAATCTAGTGCTATTGGATCCAGAGCACCAATTGATCTAGCACCAAAACTCTGAAATTTATATAAAATCTGATAGGGGGGTTCTATGTCATTTCACTAGCTACACTGAAAATTTAACAAAAATTATTACGTCAAGAATATATCGGGTCATAACCTACCAATTTTTTAGAATAAGTATCGTCGCCCCAAAACACAATACACTTTACTGCCACTAGGCACAAGTAGTAAAATCTTTCAGGCCTTTTAACTTCTTTCTAATTATTTACGAGGACAGATCCTGGGGTTACCTCTTAAATAGAAACAAGCATATAAAATTTATGAAACATCAACATTCATTATTAGGAGCGTAATCAGTTCTGAGCTTGACGCAACATGCCTTTCTATTTATTTTAAAATTCTCATGGGCCTCCCCTTAAATGGTACTTCATAAGGAGGAAACTAATTTTCGACATGATTTATGTTTTCCTTTGTTTCCCAAAGGATTCCTAACGTCCAACCAATGCAGGTTTAAGATTCATGTACTTAGAGATACTATCACCTTTCTAATAGTCTATTAGATGACATTTATAATTGAGTTAACTAGTAAAAGAAAAATTCAGAAACTCCTTAATCATAAAGAAAATTCTGCAACTCAAGAATCTTGACTAGCCGGTCTTATTTTGACGATAACTTTCAGCACAGACCCTCAATTGGGACACCGCAAAAGCCGTTGGAAAGTAAATTTGATTATCTTTCCAATGATATATTATATGATCAGTTTTATCTAACTAAACTGTTCCAGATATACAGAAACTTCTCAGCTGTGAGTGAGTTCTGCAGCAGGACAGTTTCAACCAACATGCAATGTTTTTAAAATAACTTGAGGTGCAGATATCCGATTAGGACATGGTATGAACCGTTAGAAAGTAGACTCGATTGTCTTTCCAACGGTATATAATATGATATAATATAACCCTAACATACGGATGAAATGAGCCCGAATTTACAGAGCAATTCTGTTTAACAGATTTCTGCACATATTAGAAAGGTTCTCTACTTTGCTCTAGATGATGATTTGTCCAGAAATTTTTACAAAAAAATATAGGGGAAACGTAGATTAAATGCTGCTTTAAATGACAGGAATTAATCACTACATAACATGAGGATTTCTCTGAAAATTGAGAAAATGGAATAGGTTTAGATCTAGATGAAATCTCCCTCACCTAAATTTTCTTCTCTTCGACATGGCCGTGCCTCCGCTCCTCCTCTTGTGTGCTCGCGCAGATCAGATCCAGAGAGGGAGAGAAAGAGTAGAGAGGAAAAAGAAAGGGAGAGAAATAGGGTGCTTGAAATCAAGATGGGTTTTTTTTTTTTTGGGTTCCTAGGGTTTCTTTCTCCATGGAGAAACCTCTTTAGGATGAGGATGAAGACATAAAAGTTCTCTTGACTCTTTCAAGAGTCAAACCCCCAAAATATTACAAGTTTGCCACCCTTTTCATCTAAGTGTCCACTCCCCCAAATCAAGAAGATCTAGGCCCTTGATCTCCCCTCTCATGCATACCTACTCCCTCCACTAAAAATATAATATATAAAATTGCCATGAATGTATTTTCTTGGTAAATACATGTATTTCAAGTATAACACTAGTATTTCATCTCATTGAAATACTAGTCACATAATAATCATGGTATAGGTATATTCATATATACTACTAGATATTCCCAAAATTAAATTAAAAATCATTACACACTCAATTAACATAATAATTCGAGATTTATATTTTTAATCAGGGTTTAAAAATTCGGGGTGTTACATTCTACCCTCCTTACAAAAGTTTCGTCCTCGAAACTTGCTACCTGAAGTGAGTAAGTATAAAACTTTGCATTTCTCTTGTATATCACAAAATCTTTCTTTGATGCAATATCTTTCTCAATCATTCTCTTCAAGATTCATTATTTCTTGATCAATTCTATACTATGTCCTTACGATCCAAATTAATCTTGACCCACTTGATATTTTTTTCATTCCCTTACTCCAGTGTCCCATACCACTGGCAGCTCATACTGAGGGCCCACACCCTAGCAGAGCACATCCGAATTATGGCATGTGGGAACCATAATCCGAACATAAGGCAGTGATCAAATATCTCGTAGTTCGGGATCAATCATACACGTAAGAACTCCTACTCCCCTTAAACCAATCATAACAACAACATTCCACATACATACAAAAAAAAATTATCATGCATATCAATCACAACAATCAGTCCTACCAATCCAATCCTCCTTCTACGATAATTATTCTAAGTCTATCCTCATTCTATATCCTGCGCTCTGATACCAACTGTAACGGTCCCAGTTTTTATAAATTCCAAATAACAAGAATATTCTTTTAAACTGATAGATCATCGTAATCATCTCCAAATTCTTAGAATTTCGACAGCACTTCCTTTGTAAATACCGACATGCCCAAATATACATTTCAATATATAATAATTTCGACCAACAACAGCCCACTTATTCTCAATTCAAACATGTAGATCAAAGTCAACAATCGCCCATGCAATCATAAATATTATTTCGGCTCACCACGGCCTGCTAATTCTCCAAATAATAATTTCGGCTTGACATCGCCTACTTATATGAAACAAAAGAAACATATGTCCGAGAGTACACCTCTCGGAATCCACAATATAAACAGATCTAACTATAACTCTAACACATCACCATAATTACAATCTAACTTACTTCATATATATCCATCTCCCAAAACTTACATAAGGTATCAGTATACATGAAGTAGGATTTCAACAGGAACTAAATTACAATCATTAATAATAAACTTCTCACCAAACGCCTACATCTGAAGCTGGTCTTCTGACACTGCGACCTGAAACATAAAACTGGGAGGGAGTGAGCTCGACAGCTCAGTGAGAGAGAATCAAGGTGAATCAAAGAAGGAAAATACAATTAAGGGGCGTGTTTCTTTCTTCAACAATTTTAGAAAGTACAGATGAACAAATGAAACGAAGAGGGAGCAATATCTTATAATGAATGATTAACACAAAGATCCAAATAATCTATGTGACAGTCTGACTTCTCTCAGTTATTATAACTTACGCATGGTTCTATTTTAAGTACTTTTAACACATATCATCACATAACTCATATCTCATACATTAGGTACAACCAATCAAAATCGAAGTTTCATGGGGGGTAAGTATATGTCTCGGTAATACAATATCACAATATCACCCCATATCATCTAAAATATAATTTATCCATATGAATAATGCGATCACACATAATCATACTACACTTCACGATATTCTCATATCATACTTAGAGATATGCACAACACACATGATACACATGCATATACAGCCACAGTGAAGTGTGAGAATCCCCGTCTTCTCCCTCCTACCGGCTCCCGCACGACCCCTTCCTCCTATATATATGTATTTGTATGTATATACGACAATAACACCGTCTTCCCTCCTCCTACCGGTTCTCGCACGGCCCCTTCCTCCAATATATATATATATATATATATATATATATATATATATATATATATATATATATATATATATATATATATATAACAATAACACCGTCTTCCCCCCTCCTACCGCTCCTGCCCGACCCCTTCCTCCAATGCAAAAGATGAAACAAACATATACACACACACATTCGAAAGCACAAAAAATGATTTCGTCACAATACGAACACCAACCCCTTTATTGCAGTTTACCTTTTAGCTTGACACTAATGTCCATTAACATCCATATATGACACACCATATGTGTATATACATATATATGAGTTACCAGTTAATACTGTAGTGATCTATGCATCTCAATTTAATGAGTTAGCTTCTCATTTACTTTGTTAAGTATTAGCCTCTTGAGTTGTGCTACTAGCACATCAACATTCAATTATGTAACATACAACCATGATCGTAAATTTTACAATGCATACACGTCATGGAGATCAATTCATCAACAAAACAAATACTAAAATTGTTGCTTGAGGGCAAAGATAATTGTCACGTAGGTATAAACTTTCTAGTTATGTTCATGTGACATCCCCATCAATTTCATATATATGCAACGTACATCATGGTTGTAAACAATCATCACTTAGATGTGGGTGCACAGTGTATCAATAACCATATGAAGAATAAGCAATATCAACAAGTTATCTATTATGAGAAACTCTTATAATAATTTACACCCGTGTATCAGTAATAATATTGGATTTCTATTCACATCAACGCGCCCGAGCTTTCATTCATACGTCTAACATGACTAGTTTCTTAACGCTCATATGTCTAGTATGGTTCCGTCGAAACTCCTAATACCATAATTATTCGGTCAGTTAGTTAATTAATGACTACCAATATGATTAGACAATTCATTACCAACCTTGATTCCCGACTTCGTAATTACAGTTTCCGTTCTGATGATTTTTATAACTGTCACTTACGTAACTATTGATTTCCAATCTCACAATTTAAAGCGAAGTGTCCTTTATGGACACCAACATCAATGATATAATCTGCTCAAGCTTAAAATTCACATATTTATGAGGCAATATGAGAAGATACAGTTTTCTTAGCTCACAGTCATGTTGTATCCACTCTATATTTCTTCGTAGTCTTCTATTGCATCAATTTATAGTTAACCATCAATATTAGATCTTTCTTCCTATTGAGAAAGTAATTAGCTATTGTTCATAGCCAGGGTAATCAACGAAGTGTTGTTTAAATAAACGCTTGGAAGGACTCCTGCAGCCTTATTACCTATATATGATGAGTTTATGAATCAAGACCTTCGCATATAATATTTAGAAAACTAAATCTCATAAACTTGAGAACTTATTGCCTAGAAGTTGATTTTGAAGAATATCTCACCATTATGGTATACTTCAATGATTTACGTGCACTGGGCTATAGAAATAAAGATACTGAGACACCCTATATAAACAATACATTGCTCTAACCGTATCAAAATTTGCCTCCCAGCAGCTCAAGTCTAAAACATAAATGCCTGGGGTGACGTGAGTATCATGTTAATTCTTATAGACAAGTAGTATGACAATTTATTTACAATCTCCCCCTTTATACCCTTCTATCGCAGTACTCCCAACTTGTGAATATTGTCAATAAGATTTCTAGCCTAATCCTATTCCAAAATCATAGAGTCAGAAACCACAATCCTATTAGCTCGGGACTGTGAGTCGTAGACCGGCAACACTGGATAGTGTTATTAATTTATAACAACATGCGTTATTAAAACTTATTTCTTATTATTGAAAATTATAATACTTGCCATCTGCCATAATCCTTCGTTATCCTGAACCTCTTGAATCTCGCTTCTAAATCATGTGCGGAAGGAGAGATGGGTCGAGTAATTCTTCCAGTTGCCTTCCTTTTTCCCTTTGCCATTAGGATTTGTATTAGTCCTACCAATTGATTGGATCTATAATTCATCACCTCAGAATGTGCTCGACATACCCAAGTGTATCAATACCTCTAAACATGTTAGATTTTCCAAGTGTCTGGGCGAATACAACAGTAATTATTTAATGATGCAGATATGCCCAACAATATACCTACCTGAACTTGAAATAATATAATACAAGGATAAGAGCTCTTCAGGAGAATATTGTTTTATGCTGAGCTCAGAGAATTCTAATCTAGTGCTATTGGATCCAGAGCACCACTTGATCTAGCACCAAGACTCTGAAATTTATATAAAATCTGATAGGGGGGTTCTATGTCATTTCACTAGCTACACTGAAAATTTAACAAAAATTATTACGTCAAGAATATATCGAGTCATAACCTACCAATTTTTAGAATAAGTATCGTCGCCCCAAAACACAATACACTTTACTGCCACTAGGCACAAGTAGTAAAATCTTTCAGGCCTTTTAACTTCTTTCTAATTATTTACGAGGACAGATCCTGGGGTTACCTCTTAATTAGAAACAAGCATATAAAATTTATGAAACATCAACATTCATTATTAGGAGCGTAATCAGTTCTGAGCTTGACGCAACATGCCTTTCTATTTATTCTAAAATTCTCATGGGCCTCCCCTTAAATGGTACTTCATAAGGAGGAAACTAATTTTCGATATGATTTATGTTTTCCTTTGTTTCCCAAAGGATTCCTAACGTCCAACCAATGCAGGTTTAAGATTCATATACTTAGAGATACTATCACCTTTCTAATAGTCTATTAGATGACATTTATAATTGAGTTAACTAGTAAAAGAAAAATTCAGAAACTCCTTAATCATAAAGAAAATTCTGCAACTCAAGAATCTTGACTAGCCGGTCTTATTTTGACGATAACTTTCAGCACAGACCCTCAATTGGGACACCGCAAAAGCCGTTGGAAAGTAAATTAGATTATCTTTCCAACGATATATTATATGATCAGTTTTATCTAACTAAACTGTTCCAGATATACAGAAACTTCTCAGCTGTGAGTGAGTTCTGCAGCAGGACAGTTTCAACTAACATGCAATGTTTTTAAAATAACTTGAGGTGCAGATATCCGATTAGAACATGGTATGAACCGTTAGAAAGTAGACTCGATTGTCTTTCCAACGGTATATAATATGATATAATATAACCCTAACATATGGATGAACTGAGCCCGAATTTACAGAGCAATTCTGTTTAACAGATTTCTGCACATATTAGAAAGGTTCTCTACTTTGCTCTAGATGATGATTTGTCCAGAAATTTTTACAAAAAAATATAGGGGAAACGTAGATTAAATGCTGCTTTAAATGACAGGAATAATCACTACATAACATGAGGATTTCTCTGAAAATTGAGAAAATGGAATAGGTTTAGATCTAGATGAAATCTCCCTCACCTAGATTTTCTTCTCTTCAACATGGCCGTGCCTCCGCTCCTCCTCTTGTGTGCGCGCGCAGATCAGATCCAGAGAGAAAGAGTAGAGAGGAAAAAGAAAGGGAGAGAAATAGGGTGCTTGAAATCAAGATGGGTTTTTTTTTTATTTGGGTTCCTAGGGTTTCTTTCTCCATGGAGAAACCTCTCTAGGATGAGGATGAAGACATAAAAGTTCTCTTGACTCTTTCAAGAGTCAAACCCCAAAATATTACAAGTTTGCCACCCCTTTCATCCAAGTGTCCACTCCCCCAAATCAAGAAGATTTAGGCCCTTGATCTCCCCTCTCATGCATACCTACTCCCTCCACTAAAAATATAATATATAAAATTGCCATGAATGTATTTTCTTGGTAAATACATGTATTTCAAGTATAACACTAGTATTTCATCTCATTGAAATACTAGTTACATAATAATCATGGTATAGGTATATTCATATATACCACTAGATATTCCCAAAATTAAATTAAAAATCATTACACACTCAATTAACATAATAATTCGAGATTTATATTTTTAATCAGGGTTTAAAAATTCGGGGTGTTACAAACATTCTTTTAGTAGACTTAATAATCTCAATATTAGTCCCAAGTATCAATATGTTGTCTACATAAAGACAAACAATGATACATGTGTTTCCAACTGTTTTCGTGTAAACACACTTATCGCATTCGTTGATAGTGAATCCATCTTTGATCATGACACTATCAAATTTCTCATGCCATTGTTTAGGAGCCTGCTTTAAACCATATAAGGATTTTACCAATTTACACACCTTGTGTTCTTGGCCCTTGACTATAAATCCTTCAGGTTGCTCCATATATATCTCTTCATTTAATTCACCATTTAAGAATGCAGTCTTGACATCCATTTGATGGATATCTAAGTTGTGCAATACTGCAATTGCAATTAACATCCGTATGGACGTTATTCTTGTTACTGGTGAATAAGTATCGAAGTAGTCAAGTCCTTCTTTTTGCCGATAACCCTTGGCTACTAATCTAACCTTGTACTTATCGATAGATCCATCGGGTTTTAATTTTCGTTAGAAAATCCACTTACACCCAATTGGTTTACTTCCAGGAGGCAAGTTTACCAATTCCCAAGTATGATTACTTAGTATGGATTCTATTTCGCTATTTATAGCTTCTTTCCACATTTGTGCTTCTGGGGTTGACATAGCCTCTTTAAATGTTTGAGGCTCGCTCTCAATAGCGTATGCTATGAAATCTGGACCAAAAGATTTTGAGATTCTAGATTTCTGACTTCTTCTTGGTTCAGTTTCTGCATTAACATTCGGTTCCTCGGAACTTTCGTCCCTGAACGCCATCTCGTGTGTTCTTTTCCCAGAAGTCTTATCTGCTTCCCGTTTGTATGAAAAGATATCTTCAAAGAACACAGCATCTCGAGATTCGATAATCATGTTTACATGAATATCTGGTATTTCTGATTTATGAACCAGAAATCTGTAGGCACTGCTATTCAAGGCATAACCTATGAATATGCAGTCCATAGTTTTTGCTCCCAACTTAGTCTTTTTGGGTAATGGTGCCAGCACCTTTGCAAGGCACCCCCACATTTTGAGGTAATGGTAGGAAGGTGTCCTTCCATGCCATAACTCGAATGGTATAAGACCAAGTTTCTTGTGGGGTACTCTATTTAGAATATAATTTGCAGTTAATAGAGCTTCCCCCACAAGTTCTGCGGAGCTCCAGAACATACGAGCATGGAATTAACCATCTCCTTCAAAGTTCTGTTCTTCCGTTCAGCAATTCCATTCTGCTGAGGAGTGTATGGTAATGTAGTTTGATGTATTATACCAAAACTAGCACATAACTCACTAAAATCATTTGATTCATATTCTCCGCCTCTATCGGATTTTAGAATCTTGATTTTCTTGTTGAGTTGATTCTCAACTTCGGCTTTATATGTTGTAAACATATTTATTGCCTCATTCTTACTGTTTAAAAGATACACATAACAGTATCTTGTACAGTCATCAATAAAAGTAATGAAATACTTTTTACCGCCTCTAGTTGGCATAAACTTCAAATCACACAGATCGCTATGAATTAACCCTAAAGGTTCTGTATTTTGATCTATTGAGTGAAATGAATTTTTAGCCAACTTGGCCTCAACACAAATCTCACACTTGCGAATTTCTTCCAAGTTGAGTTTAGGAATATATTCCAGATTAGACAAGTTTTTCAAAGACTTGTAATTTACATGCCCTAATCTAGCATGCCACAAATTAGGAGACTCAAGCAAATAAACAGAAGAATTTCCTTTATTTATTAGCTTTGGGTACAAATACACGGACTTTTTATCTACCACTGCAACATTGGCTTTAAAAAGTCCATCAACAAGATAACCCTTTCCCACATACATCCCACCCTTAGTAAGTACAAATTTGTCAGATTCAAAAACAATTCTAAATCCTTTCTTACTAAGTATTGATCCGGAGATCAAATTCTTGCGGATGTCTGGAACATGAAGCACATCGTTAAGAGTAAGCTCTTTCCCCGATGTCCACTTCAGGATGACCTTGCCCTTTCCTTCAACCTTTGAGGAAGCTGAATTACTCATGAATAGCTGCTCATCTTGCTCTAGCCTTTGATATTCTGAGAATAACAATTTCTCCGAGCAGATGTGTCGGGTAGCTCCAGTGTCTACCCACCAATCCTTATTGTTGGTTGTCAGATTCACTTCTGACACCACAGCAGAAAGGCTTGGAGATTCATGGTTGGTCATGTTCGCCTGTGGTTGGCTCTTCTTGTTCTTCTTAAGACGGCTGCAACATTCATTGGCTTTGTGACCTTCTTTGTTGCAGATGTAACAGGTCCCTTTGAAGCGCATGTTTCTACCGTCTTGAGCCTTGCCTTTGTACCCCTGGGAAGGCTTCTTCCTCTTCAAGCTTTTAGAAGAAGACGCTTTCCCCTTTGAGTCCTCGATCACATTTTCTTTTGCTTCGTAGGAGTTCTTGCTGCTCCTTTTCTCGGACTTGCGGTTGTCCTCCTCTATACGAAGCCTCACAATGCGATCCTCCAACTTTAGCTCCTTTCTCTTATGCTTCATGTAATTCTTGAAGTCTCTCCACGCAGGTGGGAGCTTCTCCACGATTGTTGAAACCTGAAAAGTTTCAGGAAGAATCATACCTTCGGCCTCTATTTCGTGCAAGATAAGTTGGAACTCTTGCACCTGACTGATGACAGTCTTGGTATCCACCATTTTGTACTCCAGAAATCGTCCTACGACGAACTTCTTGGTACCAGCATCCTCAGTCTTGTATTTCTTGTCAAGACTGGCCCATAACTTCTTTGCCGTAGTGATAGGACTGTAGACATTGTAAAGAGAGTCATCCAGTCCATTAAGAACATAATTTCGGTAAAGGAAGTCACCTTGTGTCCAAGCATCGACTGCAAGGACTGAGTCCCGATCAGTTCCGGGTTCTGGTGGATCCTCCTGCAGGAATTTGGCCAGATGAAGAGTGGTCAAGTAGAAGAGCATCTTCTGTTGCCACCTCTTGAATTCTGTGCCGTCGAATTTTCATGGCTTCTCCGGCTTCGGGTTAGGAAGTGGAGTAGGCATCAAACTTTGGAGCTGCATGTTTGTTGCCTTGCTAGTGCTATCTTGATTTGTCTCAGACATTTTCTACAAGTTCAAGCAGAACAGAAGTAAGAAACGATAATTGTCTTAAGATTGTTTGAATTCTGCTTAATAAGAATCAATCTGACAACTAATCAAGATCACTGAGATATCAACAATCTAATTGGCCAGGTCGGCAAATATCAGGTGGGAGGTTTTCCGTTCAATAGAACGTTCCTTAATTTAAGAACCACCTTTCAATTTCCTTCCTTGGTTAAAGCATCAATTAGACTGAATCTAAGTCAGTCTCGATATACTGTAAAGTATATCCCCTGTATAAAAGACTTAATCCACTTATACAGTATTTAGAGTGAGGTACGCTTAAAGCGAATCTCCTTAAGACAATTACGTCCCCCGCACCGGTGCTAACGGGATAATGGACGCTGGTCTCCCAAGATACAACACTCTTTCACGGTATTTGGATAGCACTACCAAATCACCGTACGGTCGAACCTTAGTCAACCAGTACCTTCACAGGATCTTTGAAGCAGCGGTACAAGGACAAATTTCAAACGAATATTTGCCTTTACTCTCTGGAGGAGCACCCACTGTTGAGGACGAAGGAAAGTAGAAGAATATCTTTCTTTAGAAGTACCAGATTCAGACAACAATTCTTTAAAAAAGAATCTGTTGAATTTTTTGATTCCTCTTTCAGAACAATTTTGCAGAATCTCCTTTTTGGAAGTCGCTTCGGATTCCCACTTCACGCTGGAAGCCCAGTTCAGAAATTAACTTCAGAACTTTAGAGAGAGAGAGATCTTTCTGGTTTGGTGTGTCTGAGAATGAACCTCTGGAGCGCTATTTATAGCGCTCCGGAAGGGTATTCTTGTCCGCCAAAAGTCAACAGTTGCGACGGTTCGGACAGAACCGTCGCAACCGTTCAACAGCCCAACCGCACGGTCAGTTTTCTGACAGCGGTTGGCGAACGGTTCAGATCCGCTCGCAGACACCCATTGGCGGGCGGCTCGGATCTGTTCGCGCGGACACCCGTTGGCGGGCTGGAGCGGATTGGGTAGTAGAGTGGAGCGGATCTGTTCGGTCCATACCCTGAGACCCGATTCAAAAAGAACCAGTCCAGGTAGGGAACCCGAACTCAGACTCAGACTCAGACCCAAGCCCAAGCCCGAGCCCGAGCCCGAGCCCGGACCCGGACCCAGCACCGGCACCGGCACCGGCGCCGGCTGGCCGCCGCCAGCGGCAGCGCTCGCGCGCGCGCACGAGCATAGTTCCCTCCTTTTCGCGCGCGAAAACTCCAAGTACCCAAAGAGCACGCCCTTTGTTCTCAATTTTCTCTATTTATACACCATAAGCTTCCATCCCATGGCCAATGTGGGACTAAATGCTTGTAGCTAACTTTAGTCCCATTTGGCTTTGAATTAGACAATCTTTGGACTTGAATATCTCATTCATTCGAAGTCAGAATTGAACATGTGAATATACCACGTTCATCACCAATGGAAGGAGAACACACTCCAACCATCATCCAGTTGATTCGATCAACGGATCTCGCCATAATTCATCTCGAAGATTCATATATATATTCTTCAATTCCAACAATAACTCCACTATATAATGTAATTCTGCTATATTCTTGATGAGCTGGCTTCATCTGAGTTGGCTAATGCAGCACGTGTCAGGCGCTACTCATGTATTGCCCAGTGGCGACTCCTAGTTTGTCCACCCTTCTCTATTATTTGTCCACATCAGACTAACTCAGCAAATTCGCATTCATAAAGGAAATTTGGTAGAAGTATTCCATCACAGGAGATGTTCTGTAGCACAAATGTAGACTGATTTTGTGTTAACAAATTCATCATTTTGGGTAATATTTTTTGTATTATTTAGTGAGAAAATTTGTTGTTAATGTTGTGAATATGGAGAGAGAAATGTGCAAACTCAGAAGCTGCCCATCTGTAACATCAAATTTGTTGACATGTTACAGAAAAAAGTATAAGCTCAGAAATTATCCACATGTAACATTGAATTTGTCTACTTGGTGCAGAAAAATGTGCAAACTCAAAAACTATCCGCTTGTAGAATGAAATTTATCTAATGTAGCCTTGTTATCCGATTTCTTTAAATAAAGTATTGAATAATGTGAAATTTGTGAGATTTGAGGTTTTAATGCTTGTATTATTAGTCTTAGATTTTTAATAAAGTAGATAATTTTATATGAAATGTTGACATAATAAATAAAAAGTAGACAATTTTAAAAGAAAAATAGAACTAAAATTGTCCATTTTTTATGGACTGACAATAATGTGAATATTTTCTGGTACAAGTGGACAACTTACTTGAGGTGAACAATTTCAATAAGAAGTGGACAATTTAACGTATGAGTGGATAGATTGAAAATAATGTGGACAATTTCAAATATTAGTGGACCACTTAATTGAGTTGGACATTGTTGACACTCCAAAAAGACGAACTCCATGGCGACTCTGCAACCTGACCGACTAATGTCTAATTTGTCAACACTTCTAAAAGACAAGTCATAGGCAGGCTGAAAACTTGTTCATCCCTGATAAACAAACCAATGACTTGGACTCCACTGATCCAGTAAAGTAGACAGTGAACCAAGCATTTTGCCTTCTGAAGAAGCCCAAAGAGGCTAACTCCTAGCTTCGCTGTAAGCTTAGTATTAGCTTCGCAGCAAGCTATCAATAGCTCCATTGTGGGCTCATTTCTTAGCTTCACCTGAAACTTTACATAGCTCTGTTAAGTTCTAAATGCCAGCTTCGCAGCAGGCCCAGCAGCTCCGCTGTGGGTTTAGCTTCGCATGAAGCTCTCTTTTTACCTCCGCTGTGAGCTAGCTCTGTTGCGAGCTTATATGATCATTTTTGACCATTAAATCTTAGCACGAGACTAATGTGATCATTATCACATTTTAAGCAGTTGCTTGCTGTGATCCAATCACTCCTCAATCAGTTAGAGAGGATCAAGAAAATTTCCTCAATTAGTTAGAGAGGATAAAGGGAAATCCCTCAATTAATTGGAGAAAATCAAGGGATTGTTGTAACAACCCTGAGCCAGCTGGCTAATTAGCTTCGCCAACATGTGCTTGTTTCACAGAAGCTATGTTTAGCTTCGCAACGAAGCTACTCTATGCTGATTTTTAAAGAGCAGTTATACCCTATTCAGCCTATAAATAACCCACTGCTAGGCAGGCTCGCGGCTGAATTTTTGATAACTCTTGGCTGGAAAAATTAGAAGAAGACTGATCTTCTTAAAAAGCAGTTATAATGTGGTGGCTCACGGAACCCACTTTTGGCTCACGGAACCCACTTTTCTATTTACATATTTATAATCCCCAATATGAATAGAATCATAAAAGATCCTATCATAAAAATTATTCCCTTTACATGAAAAGTCTTGAAAAATCATCACTGAGTTATTATGGTCTATACCTCTGTCCAACAGAGGAATGTGATATGATGAATTGGATGATTTGGGCTCAAGAGTGATAGGTTCGGGAACTATTACCAACTCAGAAAAATCAAGTGTAGGTTCGAGAGTTGGTGTTGGTTCAATAGTTGAGTCCAAATCAAAGAATGAAATTCATATTTATTTTGTATCAATAAAATGTGATCAGTCACATATATTGCATATATATTGTCACATTACCATGTTTATTATCTAATAAATCCTATTAATAAGTCTCATTTTTCTTTGTAAAATGCAGGCCCATTCTTAAAGAAAGAGAAGAGAAACGAGCCCAAAAGCCCATCAAATTCTGATTTAATTCAGAATTAATTTGAAATCAGAAAATCAGGCAGGATCATGGCAAATCAGAGAGGTTGAAAACCAATTAAAATGAATTTTTCCAAATCAAGTGGTTAAAACTGAAGATCAAAGGCCGTTTCATCAAATCCTGGAGCTGAAACGGGCAAATCAGCAGGAGATAAAGGCATATCAGTAAACGGGAAAGCACCACCAATTAGGTGTGGCCATCTGGCCACACTATGGCCGCGGAAACGCAGCCAAAGCCGCATTTTCATGGCTTATTAGAGGTTGTTGGGGGAGCGTTTGCTCCCCCTATCTTCGTGCGCCCTCTCCCGTTTAGTTTTTGCCTATAAATACTGCAATTTTCAAAGAAAAAAGGAGCAAAAACTAGGATTAGAATTCTTATTCATTTATAGGGTTTTAGGAGTATTGTTAGATAGTTCTGAGAAGCTTTATCTCATATTTACTTTTTAGTTTAGACCAGCAAAGAGAGAAGAGTGAAACTGATTATGTAATTCATCCATGAAGTGACAATGAAAGGAGAATCAACTTGCTTATTCAACTCGACTCAATTCGGTATGTCTATGTTTTATTTTTATTTTCTTATTTGCTTTCTTCTTATCATGAGTAACTAAATCATCTTCAGGGCTCACTAATTAATCTCTTCTACCTCCTTTCTCTTGATTGATTTTTATGAAAGCAACTCTTTTGAATCAGAATAATGCCTAAGTTAAACTTTGTTCTTGAAAGCACATGAGGATGTCTTTTTTTTGAAACTTGGACTCTCAAGGCACAAATATTTTTAAACTGTTTTATTCCATACTTGCTTCTTCGTGCTTGATGATTTAACATTCTCTTTTTAATGATGTGTTAAGAAAGGTCTTAAGATTTAAACAAAATCATCTTATTTGGTTTGCTTGAACATTAAAAGAAACTAAAGAGTTTTGCCTATGATGAAAGTGATGCACCAAAATGTTCTTGAGATAAGTAAGTAGTTGAGTAGAAGATTAGTGAGCCTGGATCCTTTTCATAATTTAAATCACAGCTAAATTACTCTCAAATCATTTTCTAAAAGATCAGCTTCTCTAAAGTCTTTTCTAAGTTTTTAATTTTTCTTATAATCATTCCCTTCCTCTCCATTCTCTTTTTCAATATAAAAAAAGAAAGAAAAAACCAACACCATTCTTTATTATTTAACAATTCATCAAAAAGTTTCTATCACATTTCTCCTCGTGGACACGACCCGTTAGCCCAAAGCTAGACGGTAATTCTCATTGCTCTTTCATTTGTAAACAATTTTTGGCGCCGTTGCCGAGGAGGGAATGGTATAATTATTTTCTAACAAGTTTGATGTCTTATTTCAGGGACATTAAGAAATCAGATTTAGCACTCAAGCTTTATAGGAGAAGACTTGCTATTCTGTGCCCCTACTCTCAAAAGTAGGAAACAAAATTTCAAAAAATTGCAGCGCAAAAGTTTGAAATTTTTAGACTACTAAAAACTCTTTTTTACAGGACATATTGCTTTGCAAAAAGCACAGTTTTTATGTGTTATTTTTGATATATCTGATATTCACACTCACTATTTTTAATCCAACAGTAATCTGATTGATTGCGAATTGCTTAAAAAATGTTTAGACTTGCATTCTAGGCATTTGTCTAATTACGTTTCTTTTACGATTACTGTTGAAGATAACTGGAGACAAGGTACGTATGCATAACATATAGTTTAGGAAACATTCTTAGGTGATATTTGCTTGTAAATGTTACTTTTTTATATCTTGCACACTTTACACAATCAATTTTAAGGGCAAAACCCAAATTAAGATAAGGTGGGGAAGTCATTACCCTTCCTTAACTAACAAACCATGTCCAAGCACGCACAGCCTAAAACTAATTTAAAATCTAATAAACGTTAGACTTAGGGACATTTCGAACTCATTAGGAGATTATCCTAAGGGGGAAGGTGTTAGAATTTGACTCTTACCAAATCAGTGTTTAAAGATAGGGATTGAGGCGTGAAATCCTGAAGGCTGGTGGTTTAACTTAATTAGGCCCGTCACTTTTGCGGGGATATCTCCCACCAATCTTGCCCTGACCTAGCTGATTAGCTTGTGGTCAAAGTCTGCATTATACCTCCTGTGAACAATCAACCAGTTAGGAGTTGTCTAGGTCAAGGGTATCTTAGACTAGGCTTGGTTGTTTATCCTTGTTGACTATTGGTAAACTTATTTGTGATCGTGTTTGTGTATGCAAGTGTGGTCAAGAGACCCTAATTCATCTAGGTTAACTAGAAACACATCACCTTCTAAGTTTGAACTAAGACCAGATCCGATTATAGCTCAACCGATATCTTTGCAGGATAGGTTCTATCCCATTAGAACCTCACTTCCATCTTGCATCCAACTTTCATCGGTTGGTGAATACAATTTTGAGCTCAAATCTCAGTTCATCAACACACTCCCAAGTTTCATGGCTTAGAGTCCGAAGTTGCTTATTTCTTCATAAGAGAATTTAAGGAAGTATGTCTAATGATGAAAATCTCATGCCTTGTAGATGATGCTATTAGGTTGAGATTTGTCTCTTTCGATCTTAAGGACCTAGCCAAGAAATGGCTTTACAGCTTAGAGGCGGCTCTATCACATCTTGGGATGATTTCATCAAGGTCTTTTTGAAGAAATTCTATCCAATTCATAAGACCGCTCTCGTTAGAAAAAACATCATGCAGTTCAAGAAAGAACCTAGTGAACCGTTTTGGAGGTACTTTCAAAGACCTCCTTGTCCAATGTCCTCATCATGGAATAGAGAAATGGCGACAATGTCAAATTCTTTATGACGATTTAGACTACACTACTAAGACCCTCTTAGAAAGCATGTGCCAAGGGGGATTCTTAAAGAAGGATGAGAATGAAGGATGAGATTTATATGAGGATCTAGCTGAAAAGACCATCCAATGGGAACCAACTAGTGAGAACTCTAGGAATTAAAACTCCATCTCTTCAAAAGGATGTCTCCATTCAATTGAATCATCTATAGCTAACGAGGATAAAATTGCAAACCTAGTGAGAAGACTGGAAGTTTTAGAAACTAAGGAACCAAATCCAGTCAATCAGGTCAGCCCAAACCAATTTCTAACTCTGGGCTGTAACTGTCAAGCTATAAATCATGTGTTTGAGGAGTGCCTTATGTTTTAAGCTCAACAACACTTCCTAGAACCGATGAATGCGGCCTTTTGTAGGCCAAACAATAATCCTTACGCACTAACGTACAATCCTGGCTGGAGAAATCACCCGAATTTCTCATGGAGCCAAAGCAATAATGACCAATCACGATTAAACAATGCAAGTCACTTCCATCATTCCAATAATTCGTCCAATCATTAACCCAATTTCTCAAACTATCAACAAAATTTTTCCAACCAAGCTTCACAATCCTCCTTCCAGAATCCTCAACTTGAAAGGAGAATGACTGACTTTGAGAGAAACATGAAAAGGTACATAAAGAACCAAGATTCTCTCATGCAAACTATACAGAGGCAAGAGGTTCAAATGAGCCAATTAACCAATCCATAGAATGAGAGACAAAATGGTACCTTACCTAGTCAGCCAGTAATGAACCCTAGGAATTCTCAACAAGCACATTTGGCTGAGGATCAATCATTTAATCAATGTAATGTTCTTCATACATTGAAGTCGAGAAAGAAAGTTGATAATCATGTGTCAGCACCATCTAATCCTATTCAGCAAAACAACACTCAAGCATCCACCTCATCTAGACCCAATCCTTTCAAATCTGACGAATCTGATACGGATAAGTCAACCAATCAGGTGCACCAGCCTATAGTACCATTTCCTAATAGGCTGAAAAATAGCAAGCAAAATCCACACATGGATAAGATAATTGAGATCTTTAATCAAGTGAAGATAAATGTGCCACTTCTTGATGCCATCTAATAAGTCCCATCTTATGCTAAATTTCTTAAGGACATGTGCATCAAGAAGAGAAAGACTAATGTACTCAAGAAAGTCTTTTTAGCCACTAACATTAGTGAGCTACTGTCGGGTCCGATCCCTGTCAAGTATAAGGATCCGGGTTGTCTCACCATTGCCTGCACCATAGGACAAGCCAAGATTAGTCGTGCACTTCTTGACTTGGGGGCAAGTATCAACTTGCTTCCATTCTCAGTTTATTAATAACTCGGATTGGGCGATCTTAGTCCAACTCGAGTCACTATCCAACTGGCTGACCGTTCAGTAAAAATTCCCAAGAGAAAAATTAATGATGTCCTTATCCGAGTCGGGGAGTTTATATACTTTGTTGATTTTGTAGTTCTAGAGACACAATCTGTGTCCAATCTTAGGGCTCAAACTCCTATTATCCTAGGGCGACCATTCCTTACTATTGCCAATGTCATTATCAATTGTAGGAATGGGTCCATGAGGTTTGTTGGAACCTATTTCGATGAAGACGTTCGTGACGATCAAATTCATTTGGAGCTCTATACATGACGAATCAAGAGTCCGACATGATCAAGTTGTGCCAAAGAGGGTTGAGATGTTGTGATTTGTAAAGAAGATATAGCATGTAAAAGCCTTGATACAAACTTACAACACATAGTCCTGTTAGTCGACTTATCCCAATATCAAGTCGACTAATCAGTTGTCTAGTCGACTTACCCAAAGTTCAAGTCGACTAAGTTTTGTGTCCTGAAACAGACCAACTCTCTGTTTATCAAATTAGTCGACCAAACAGTAACCAAGTCGACTAATCCATTTTCTAGTCGACTTATAGAAAACACCTAGTCGACTAATCCCTTGACTCAGTCGACTATAAAGCAGTTGCAGTCGACTTGAGGTAGTTATCCAGAAACCTGTTCCGCCAACAGACATATACCTAGTCGACTACTTGCTAAACCTAGTCGACTAATAGTAGAAGTTTTGCCTAGTCTAGTCGACTAACTCAGAACCCTAGTCGACTATAGGCAGTTTCTGACTGTTGGACAGTTTTTGTTATCTGATCCTTTTGGCAACGTTTCCCAATGTCCATATCATCTGAATTGGTCCTATAACTACCTTAACTTACCCTAGTCTACAGCTATAAATAGGGAAGTTATACCAAAGGCCAATAGCCAAGAGTTTCATTCAGTTTTCAAAAGCCAAATTTCAGAAAACCTGAAAACTGATTTTCTAACTTCTGTTCTTCACCAAAAGACAATTCCATTAGTGAAGTTCTCTGAAGTCCATTTTTCCTATACAGTACCTTGTCCACATACACATCTGTACCAAGGCTATAGGAAAAGAGTTGTAAATTCTCAAAGTGTTCATTTGTACACGGGAGGCTTCTTGGTTGAAGAGGCAAGTTGTACAAGGTGACCATTGTACACGGGAGGCTTCTTGGTTGAAGAAGTAGTTGTACAAAGGTAAAAGGTGTTCTCTTGGTGGAAGAGAAGGTGTACACATTTGGAGAAGGGGATTCGACAAGTGGTGTACATGTTGTATTGATTTTGGGTGGCAAGATCAAGGATAAAAGAAAATCTCAAGCGGGTGGCTTGGGGACTGGATGTAGGTCACAAGGACCGAACCAGGATAAATCTCTTTGTTTGCGTTTGTCAATTTCTGAGATTTGTTTTCTTTACTTGCAAGTTTACTTATGTGCTTAACAATTAATCCTTCCTGTCAAGTGTTGTGTTGATTTGATTATAGATCCTACATTTGGTATAAGAGCGGGACCCAACAATTGGTATCAGAGCCCGGCACCAACATCAAGGTTCAATCCAACAACCGGCGTACACGCTCTGATCCAACAATTGGTATCAGAGCCCTGCATACCCTGAACCAGCGTACAATCTCGGGTAAAGTCAACAATAAGGATGGCAACGGAGTTTTCATCATCCCAATACAAGGAAGGACATTCTACACAACGTCCACCGCTATTTGACGGAACCAACTACAACTATTGGAAGTGTAGAATGAAGATCTACTTGCAGTCAATCAACTACGACCTTTGGAACATCGTAGAAGCGACGTACACCAAGCCTACAACCAACTACAACGCTTGGAGTGAAGATCAAAAGAAGAACGCCAACCTTGACGCCAAAGCAATGAATGCTCTATTCTGTGCCCTTACCAAAGAAGAGTTCAACCGAGTGTCAATAGCAACTTCTGCACATCAAATTTGGCATACTCTTCAGGTAACACATGAAGGCACTAGTAAAGTTAAGGAGTCTAAAATTTCTGTTCTTGTCCACAGGTTTGAGTTATTCAAAATGGAGGAGAATGAAACCATATCCGAGATGGTTACAAGATTCACCGACATCACCAATACTCTTGCATCCCTTGGAAAGGACTACACCCAAGTCGAAAGAGTTCGAAAGATCCTTCGTGCACTTACACCAGAATGGGAGAAGAAGACAACCGCCATTGAAGAGGCGAATGATCTCTCAACTATGACATTAGAAAACCTAATCGGTAATCTAATGGCATACGAAGTGCAGTTAGAAGAAAGGAAGAAGGACCAAGAACGACAACACCGTTCAAAGAAGAAAGAACTCGCCTTCCATGCATCTTCCGACACGGACAATGATGACGAAGAGGAGATGGCAATGCTTTCAAAGAAGTTCAGAAAATTTCTTAAGAAAGGTAAATTTAAATGTTTCAATTGTGATAAACCAGGACATATGAAGATGGACTGTCCTTTGCTCAAGAAGAAAGAAAAGTACAAGAGTAAGAAGTTCAGAAAGAAGAAGAACTACGAAGCATCTTCAGAACATAGTGATTCCTCATCTTCCGATGAAGAAGAATCCACTGAACATGTTAACTTATGTTACATGGCCATAGAAGATGAAGAGGTATCATTTTCTGAACTCTCTGATGCATTTAATGAGTTATTTATGAATCTGAAAAATGAAAAAATGAAAAACAGATTTTTGTTAAAAGAAAATGAGAAACTTTTACAGGAAAATTCTGTTTATGCATTACAATGTTCTTCTATAAATTCTCAACAAGATGAAACTGAAAATGTCATATCATCTTTGAAATCTGAAAATGAGAAGTTTATAAAAGAAAACATTTTTCTGAAAATGGAAACTAAATCTTTGAATGATAGAATATTTATATTAGATAAAGATATGTTAGTTTTCAAGAAGAAATATGAAGATCTTATGCAAAATGTGACTAAGTTTAATAAAGGAAAAGAAAATTTGAATGCTGTATTATCTTTTCAGAAATTGTCACATGATAATCATGGTATTGGATATATTGCAAAATCTTCATGTTATAATCCATATAGTTCTTGTGTTAAAAGAAAGACTAAGAAAAGTAAGTTTATATGGATTCCAAAGAATTTAAATATTTATGATAAAAATACATATATTGCTTCATACATGCATGATATATGTGATTCTTGCAATTATGTATATACTAATAGATGGAAACCAAATTCTAAATGGATTTGGAGTCCTAAAGGTTAGATATGATCTTTTATATTTGGTACCAACTAACGTTTATTTTGCAGGTACCATATAAAAGTTATTATATATATATGTACTAATATATTTGTTGCAGGGGGAGAAAAAAATATTTTTATATCTGTTATAACCCATTTCTGCAGGGGGAGGAAAAGATAACATATTTTTTACAGGGGGAGGACATGCACACACAAAGCGTCGTCATCAAAAAGGGGGAGAATGTTGGAACCTATTTCGATGAAGATGTTCGTGACGATCAAATTCATTTGGAGCTCTACACATGACGAATCAAGAGTCCGACATGATCAAGTTGTGCCAAAGAGGGTTGAGATGTTGTGGTTTGTAAAGAAGATATAGCATGTAAAAGCCTTGATACAAACTTACAACACATAGTCCTGTTAGTCGACTTATCCCAATATCAAGTCGACTAATCAGTTGTCTAGTCGACTTACCCAAAGTTCAAGTCGACTAAGTTTTGTGTCCTGAAACAGACCAACTCTCTGTTTGTCAAATTAGTCGACCAAACAGTAACCAAGTCGACTAATCCATTTTCTAGTCGACTTATAGAAAACACCTAGTCGACTAATCCCTTGACTCAGTCGACTATAAAGCAGTTGCAGTCGACTTGAGGTAGTTATCCAGAAACCTGTTCTGCCAACAGACATATACCTAGTCGACTACTTGCTAAACCTAGTCGACTAATAGTAGAAGTTTTGCCTAGTCTAGTCGACTAACTCAGAACCCTAGTCGACTATAGGCAGTTTCTGACTGTTGGACAGTTTTTTTTATCTGATCCTTTTGGCAACGTTTCCCAATGTCCATATCATCTGAATTGGTCCTATAACTATCCTAACTTACCCTAGTCTACAGCTATAAATAGGGAAGTTATACCAAAGGCCAATAGCCAAGAGTTTCATTCAGTTTTCAAAAGCCAAATTTCAGAAAACCTGAAAACTGATTTTCTAACTTCTGTTCTTCACCAAAAGACAATTCCATTAGTGAAGTTCTCTGAAGTTCATTTTTCCTATACAGTACCTTGTCCACATACACATCTGTACCAAGGCTATAGGAAAAGAGTTGTAAATTCTCAAAGTGTTCATTTGTACACGGGAGGCTTCTTGGTTGAAGAGGCAAGTTGTACAAGGTGACCGTTGTACACGGGAGGCTTCTTGGTTGAAGAAGTAGTTGTACAAAGGTAAAAGGTGTTCTCTTGGTGGAAGAGAAGGTGTACACATTTGGAGAAGGGGATTTGACAAGTGGTGTACATGTTGTATTGATTTTGGGTGGCAAGATCAAGGATAAAGGAAAATCTCAAGCGGGTGGCTTGGGGACTGGATGTAGGTCACAAGGACCGAACCAGGATAAATCTCTTTGTTTGTGTTTGTCAATTTCTGAGATTTGTTTTCTTTACTTGCAAGTTTACTTATTTGCTTAACAATTAATCCTTCCTGTCAAGTGTTGTGTTGATTTGATTATAGATCCTACATTTGGTATAAGAGCGGGACCCAAAACCTTTGGGGATATGACTAGAGAAGTCAATGTCTTCAACCTAAAAAAGCAACCCCGTAATGTTGAGGATCAAACATTTGAAGTCAACCTCATTGAGAACTTGACAAGTGAACACAGGGAAGAATTGGAATTAGAAACTAAGTGTGACTTTGAGTTAGGATCTGATGACTTTAACCTTGATCTGGTTGTCGAGTCTGCTGTGAATTGGGCCTCGAACTCTATTTCACCAAATGTAGAGCCAACAAATTTGACTCATCCTTCCAGTGAGCCTTCTCCTTCTTTAGAATTGAAAGCCTTACCTGCGCATCTCAAGTACGCCTATTTAGGCGAACAAGAGACCTTTCCTGTCATCATTGCCTCCCATTTAAATAACGGGCAAGTAAAGATCTTAAAGCAATTCTGAGAAAACATAGGGAAGTCATTAGTTGGACTATGACTGATATAAAGGGATTGAGTCCAATCATAATTCAACATCGCATTCATCTCAATGAAGACGCGACACCAAAATGAGACCCGCAACGTAGGTTAAACCTCATAATCAAGAGGTTGTTCATGCTGGAATTGTGAAACTCTTAGAAAATGGGATAATCTATCCCATTTCGGATAGCAATGGGTCAGTCCTGTCCACACAGCTCCAAAGAAATCTGGTTTTACCGTAATGAAAAATGAGAACAAAGAGTTAGTCCAAACTCGACTTTCTATGAAGATTCGAGTTTGCATTGACTATAGGAAGCTTAATGTAGCAACTCATAAGGACCATTTCCCATTGCCCTTCATTGATCAAATGCTTGAACGTTTGGCGGGTCACGAGTATTACTGTTTCTTGGATGGTTACTCGGGGTATAATCAGATTCCTATTGCTCCTGAGGACCAAGAAAAGACTACGTTCACATGTCTATTTGGGATATTTGCTTATCATTGAATGCCTTCGGGCTTGTGCAATGCCCCAGTAACGTTTCAACGTTGCATGTTGAGTCTTTTCTCTGATATGGTGGAATGATTCTTAGAAATCTTTATGGATAATTTCTCTATCTACGGAGATTCATTCACTCAATGTCTTCACCATTTAGAACTCGTCCTCCAACATTGTGCTGAGAAAAATCTGACACTAAATTAGGAGAAATGTCACGTCATGGTAAGATATGGAATTGTCTTGGGTCATGAAATATCAAAGAAAGGAATTGAAGTGGATAGAGCCGAGATTGAGGTTATTGCTAAGCTTCCCATGCCCAAATGCGTGAAGGATATTCGATCCTTCTTAGGACACGTCAGTTTCTACCAAAGATTTATCAAGGATTTTAGCAAGATTGCTAGACCCTTGACTAATCTGTTAGCTAAGAACGTGTCCTTCACTTTCGATGCTGAACGTACGAATTCTTGGGAGAAGCTTAAGAAAGAACTTATTTCTGCACCAATCATATCTGCACCGGATTGGTATAAACCGTTCGAAATCATGTGCGGCGCTTCTGATTTTTGAAATAGGCGCTGTCCTAGGACAACACATTGATAACAAGCAGCACGTGATTTACTACTCTAGTAGGACTCTCAACGATGCTCAAATGAACTACACTACTACTGAGAAGGAATTCTTAGCAGTAGTGTTTACCTTAGAGAAATTTCGTCCCTACCTACTAGGGTCCAAACTACAATTTTCACCAATCATTCTGCGCTTTGGTACCTCATGATGAAGAAGGACGCCAAGGCCCGACTCATTCGTTTGATCCTTCTTCTTTTAGAATTTGACCTAGAGATTCGAGATAAGAAAGGCGTAGAAAATGTCATTGCTGACCATCTCTCGAGAATCCTAAACTCTCCATGCAACGAATTGCCCATAAATGAGGGCTTTCCTGATGAAAATCTCTTAGCTGCCTTTAGAGAACCTTGGTTTGCTGATATAGAGAATTACTTAGTCACAAACCAAACTCCATCTCATTGGTCTAAAAATGATATATACCGGTTCTTATCTCAAGTCCGGTATTTCTTTTGGGAGGAACTGTATCTTTTTAAATACTGTTCTAATCAAATTATTAGGAGATGCATTCTCGATGAAGAGATTAAGAGTGTTTTGTCCTTCTGTCACGAACTTGCATGCGGTGGACACTTCGGTCCCTGCAAGACAGCTGAAAAGGTGCTGCAAAGTGGGTTCTATTGGCCCACTTTATTCAAAGAAGCTTATGACTTTTGCAAGACGTGGCCTAGATGCCAAATGGTAGGAAGGATCTCGAAATGAGATATGATGCCTCTCAACCCAATTTTAGAAATAAAACTCTTTGATGTTTGGGGCATCGACTTTATGGGTCCATTTCCTAATTCATTTGGAAACCAATACATATTAGTTACTGCGGACTATGTGTCCAAGTGGGTAGAAGCCATTCCTAGTAGAACTAATGATAACAAAGTTGTCATAAAGTTTTTAAAAGAGAACATTTTCTCATGCTTCGGAACCTCTCATGTTATCATCAGTGATAATGGTACTCACTTTTGTAATAGATCCTTTGAAGCTCTTATACAAAAGTATGCCATAACTCACGAATTGTCCACACCTTATCATCCTCAGACCAGCGGGCAGGTTGAGATTTCTATTAGATAAATCAAGCTTATTTTGGAGAAAACTGTGAACCAAAATAGGAAAGATTGGTCCACCAAACTTGTAGATATCCTATGGGCCTACAGGACCGCTTTCAAGATGATTTTATGGATGTCTCCTTATAGGTTAGTCTTTGGGAAGGCTTGCCACCTACCCGTTGAGTTAGAGCACCGGCCTTATGGGCAATCAAGCAGCTAAATTTTGAATTGACTATGGACGGTGACCTTCGGAAATTATAAATTTTCGAATTAGAGAAGTTGAGAAATTAGGCCTATGAAATGCTAAGATCACTAAAGATAGAGTTAAGATTTTTCATGATAAATACATCATAAGAAAAACCTTTGTCCCTGGACAAAAAGTCTTACTCTATAATTTTAGGCTTCATCTTTTTTTAGGAAAATTAAAACCAAGATGGAATGGGCCATTCGTTATAAAAACCGTGTCTCCACACGGTGCTGTAGAGATCAGTGACACCAAGAATGTAAATGACTTTAAGGTAAATGGTCAATGCCTTAAACCTTTCTTGGAATCGGTGCCGGTAAATGAAACGGCTATGGGTCTTTTCTACCTAGTGTATTGGTAAATTTCCTCTTTTACATTCATTTCATGCATCTATACATTTCTTTCATACATTGGGGACAATGCATGAGATAAGTGTGGGGAGGGCTCTAACATGACTAATATAACTAAAAAAAAAGATCAAAAAAAAGAAAAAAGGAAAAATATATATTAAAAAAACTTTGTGATAAAAAAGAATAATATTTTGATATTTTTTTGTAAGAAATTAAGTTAATTTTAAGGAATAAGAAAACCATAATTAGGATTTCTTACACTTGGTCAAAATAAGATGACTTATTTGATTTTTAGAGTTAGGAAGAAAATTTGTGAAAGTAATTTAGTCTTGATCTTTACCTTGAAGAAATATGCACACTTTATACACTTACACACTTAAGGTTCAAAGGCAAAAATTTTTATGCCTTATAAAAAATTAGAAAAAGAAGAAAAAATATATATATATGCAAATCTAATTATTAATTAGCTAAATGCTTTGGCCTAAGCAAGCCTTGGTATTTATGCAAAAGATAATTAGATAAGTTTAAAAAAATATATATATCCTCTGATTAAGCTGGGTATTTGTGCCTCATGAAGCATAAGTATTTACGCCTAAAAGGGGTACATTTTATAAATAAAAATCCTTGGTTTCATGACCTTATTTGCTCGAGTGCTTAAGTCCTTAGGGGTGTTTTCTCACCTGGTGCCCTAAGACTGTCCGGTTTGGGTGTCACCGACTAAAGCTGTTGGCCCAAAGGCCCATCACTCTAGTTTTGATAATGATTAACTCATGTAGTTATAGTACTAATGATCTTGTGTTTAATAAGTTTCAGATATTTGATCAAGATCTTAGTTGGTGTTTAGCTTCAACAAAAGATTCAAAGTCTAATTTTGAAGTTAGCACGTGTTGATTTAAGAGCTCCCGCTTCATAGATCGCATCAAGTACTCAAGAGAAGTCTAGTTCATTGGATCAAGGTTTGGACCAAGTCAAGATGGAGAAGAAGATTTTCAAGAGAAGGTTTTCAAGACTTGTGTCATGTTTATAAGTGTTAAGATTTATTTTAAATAAGATATAAAGGATAGATTAGTTATGGATTGATCAAGCTCATACACACACACACACACACACACACACAAGATTTATATGTGTTTTAATATAATAGTTTTAATTTTAGAAAATACCGTTTTGGTTTTTGAGTTTTGGATTTATCAAAACATATTTTAGATCTTATTGTTAAAAATATAGATATTTCATATCATATGTGTATTGGATCATATCCATACACACTACTAAGCTTCAAAAGTATTTAAAATATCTTGTTTTTCTATTTGGAGAAGTTTTGAAAAAATCGGTTTTCAAATTAAAGATTGATTTTGAAAAATACGGATTTTTGTTTAAAGCAAAATTTCTTTATTACAAAAATGGTTCAAAATGTTTGTAATATGTATTAATTTTTGATCACACATCTTTGTACATCAAAGTATTTTAATGAACTTATTTTTGTAAATTTTATGTGATTTTATGGGATTTTATTGAAGTTAAAAAGATCAAGTTTTAAATCCTCAAAATGTGAGACCAGGCCTTCTGCCGGTCGAGTCGACCGGCCGGTCGACTGATACAGAAGTCGGTCGACTGGGCGGTCGATCGATGTGCATAGACTACACAACCAGTTTGGCTTGAGGGCCGATCGACCGACCCGGTCAACCGTCCAGGGAGCTCTACCCTCTGGATCTGGCCCCGATCGATCGGGCGGTCGACCGGTAGGTCAAAGCCCAGGCACGGTCGATCGGGTGGTCGACCAGCAACCTGTAATGATAAAAAATATGACCGTTGGCTCAACAGGATTTCCTGTTGAGTTGGCCCAACGGCTATATTTTTTAGGCCTATAAAAGGGGGCTGTTTTGGGTTGTTTTAAACAAGACTTTGAGAGGGTTTTCAAGCTAGTTTTCCTCGTCTCTTTCTGAGGATTTCTCCACTTATTTGAAGGCTAATACTTCCATATAAAAAGGAGAGTGTTCAAGAGTGTTTTTAAAAGAGATTTCTTGAGTTTTTTCTCCACTATTCTATCTAGTTTTTCTCACACATACTTGAGCTTTCCATTACTATATCAATCCTATAGGAGCTTTGTTGTGAGAGTGTTTCTAGGTGATCAAAGTGTTGAGATCACCAAAGTTTCTTATTTGTATTTGAGGAGGCGAACTTGCGGGTTCGTATTTGTGACGAGTTCTTGTGGGTGCTCGGTGTAAAGGTGCGACCTCGTCAAGCTAGTGTGCTTGCGTATGTTATTCTTGCAGGAACAAGAGAGGGACTAGTGAGTCCAAAAGTTCTAATGTGAACTCCTTGTAGATGTTGCGGCACTGAGTGATCTGGTAAGATCGATTTTAGTGGAAATCCTTCATAGTGTTGAAGGCGGGGACGTAGACCAAGGGTGCTCAAACCTCGAAATAATTCTCCCGTGTTTGCGATTGCTCTCTATCTCTCTCTCACTTGTGTTATATCTTACTTTTGCTTTTTGTTCATATCTCTTATATGCTTGATATATTTGTGCTCAATTGATATATAATTGGGATTGTTTGCTCACACTTGTATTCAACCAAGAGAGTCATATTGGCACCTCAACTCTTAATCTAGAGGAATCTAGAGGAGATAGTCCAGAGCCCTTCACCGAAAATTCGGCTACACTGTTTGGTTATACGTTATGTGTTTAGCTTAATATTGTTTGTTTGCTTTAATAGTTTTTAATTCTGCATCATTTGCATTAGATTAGCTAATACACCTATTACCCCCCTCTAGGTGTATTTTCAAAAAACTCGTTACATGGGCAGATTAGAATGCCTAATAGAATTGAGGAATAAATACCACAAAAAATAAAAAATATAAGGCATAAGAGTTAATGGTAAAGAACCCTTTGTAAAAATTTCACGGTCACGAAAGTGCATATGAATTAGGGTAAAGTAATAGATTAGATGAGAAATACAATTTGACTCCTTACTTTGATTGATGACATATTTTTGAATAGAGACTAAGTCTAGGAATGAAAGTTCAATTTTCTTATAACTTATAGATTACTTGAATTCTTACAAATATACTTCAACTATTTTCTTCTCTTATCAGAATGCTTTTCGAAAATTCTAACATTTTTTCTTTCTTTATGGATTTTGTGGGTGCAATCCACTGAATACCCTCACGAGACAAAACTCATCCTCTAAGGGTAACCTAAAGGTTTAACGGCTTGTTGCACATGTTCAGTGCAATCGAGTGACCTGCGAAAGTGGTCTAATAATTGATTAGGATCAGTTTTGATGTTTTGCTCGAGGGCGACCAAAAGATAAGTGTGGGGGTATGATCAGTCACATATATTGGATATATATTGTCACATTACCATGTTTATTATCTAATAAATCCTATTAATAAGTCTCATTTTTCTTTGTAAAATGTAGGCCCATTCTTAAAAGAAAGAGAAGAGAAACGAGCTCAAAAGCCCATCAAATTCTGATTTAATTCAGAATTAATTCGAAATTAGAAAATCAGGCAGGATCATGGCAAATCAAAGAGGTTGAAAACGGGTTAAAATGAATCTTCTCAAATCAAGTGGTTAAAGCCGAAGATCAAAGGCTATTTCATCAAATCCTGGAGCTGAAACAGGCAAACCAGCAGGAGATAAAGGCATATCAGTAAACGGGAAAGCACCACCAACCAGGTGTGGCCATCTGGCCACACCATGGCCGCGAAAATGCGGCCAAAGCCGCATTTTCGCGGCTTGTTAGAGGTTGTTGGGGATGCGTTTGCTCCCCTATCTTCGTGCGCCCACTCCTGTTTAGTTTTTACCTATAAATACTGCAATTTTCAGAGGATAAAGAAGCGAAGACTAGGATTAGAATTCTTGTTCATTTATAGGGTTTTAAGAGTATTGTTAGATAGTTTTGAGAAGTTTTATCTCATATTTACTTTTTAGTTTAGACCACAAAGAGAGAATAGTGGAACTGAGTGTGTAATTTATCCTTGAAGTGATAATTAAAGGAGAATCAACTTACTTATTCAACTCGACTCAATTCAGTATGTCTATGTTATATTTTCATTTTCTTATTTACTTTCTTTTTATCATGAGTAACTAAATCATCTTCTGAGCTTACTAATCAATCTCTTCAACCTCCTTTCTCTTGATTGATTTTTATGAAAGCAACTCTTTTGAATAAAAATAATGCCTAAGTTAAACTTTGTTCTTGAAAGCACATGAGGATGTCTTTTTTTTAAACTTAGACTTTCAAAGCACAAATATTTTTAAACTATTTTTATTCCATACTTGCTTCTTCGCGCTTGATGGTTTAACATTCTCTTTTTAATGATGTGTTAAGAAAGATCTTAAAATTTAAATAAAACCATCTTATTTGTTTTGCTTGAACATTAAAAGAAACTAAAGATTTTTGCCTATGATAAAAGTGATGCACCAAAATGTTCTTGAGATAAGTAAGTAGTTGAGTAGAAGATTAGTGAGCCCGAATCCTTTTCATAATTTAAATCACAACCAAATCACTCTCAAATCATTTTCTAAAAGATCATCTACTCCAAAGCCTTTTTTAAGTTTTTAATTTTTTTTTAATCATTCCCTTACTCTCCATTCTCTTTTTCAATATAAAAGAAAAGAAAGAAAAACACTAACACCATTCTTTGTTATTTAACAATTCATCGAAAAGCTTCTATCGTATTCCTCCTGTGGACAATACCCGTTAGCCCAAAGCTAGACGGTAATTCTCATTGCTCTTTCATTTGCAAACAGAATGTGACTATCTAAAATTGATGATTCAATTTCTAGATCTATGGGTATGGGAATGAATGTTGACTCGAGAAATTGGTCCAAATTGGATAAGGATAGCAGAGTCAATATAGATTCGAAGATGAAAATTGAATCACAAGGTTAGGGATCGGGGTCACATTCACATTCAAGTTCAATCTCATTAAATCGAAAAGCTAATTTGTCCAAGGTTTAGAATTGGTCAAGTTCAAGTTTGTATGATGAAATTAACTCTTGGTTAAAGTCTCCAAGATACCTTGATTCTTCGTTCCTATCAATATGGCTATAAAAATTAGGAATGATCGAAAATGTGTTAGGTAGAGTTTTTCCATTCTTATCTTTCACTATATTGATCAAACGACTCATTTGTACTTCTAACCTATTGACAGATTGGAAAAAAATATTTTCAAATTGAATCAAGTTTTTATACTCCTATCTAAGTCCATAGGTTCTTCTTCTTGTTGTGGAACTTGAAAAATAGAGTAAGAATCTTGAATTTGAAAATTTTGTGAGAATTGTGAGTCCATCATTTTCAACTTTTATTCTTGGGACTCAATCATGTCTTCTATATTCAGGAGCGTAGGCTCTGATACCAATTGAAAGTACACCTAGAGGGGGGTGAATATGTAAATCACCTAGAGGGGGGTGAATAGGGATGGCTAATCTAATGGTCACTAAATGACAAATAATGCGGAATTAAAAACTATTATGACTTAAACAAAACTATTACACTAAACACCATGTATAACACAAGAGTGTAGCCGAATTCCCCGTGAAAAGCTGTAGACTAACTCCTCTAGATTCCCCTAGATAAGGGTTGAGGTGCCGCGTTGGCTCTCTTGGTTGAATTCAAGTGTTAGCAAACAATCTCCAAGCATATAACAATTAAGCACACAAGTATATCATGCATATAAAGGTTAACACAATAAAGGAATGCAAGATATAAACAAGTAAGGGAGAGAGATAGAGCAATCGCAAACACAAGGGATTTGTTTCGAGGTTCGAGCACACTTGCTCTACATCCCCGCCTTCGACACACGAAGGATTTCCACTATAATCGATCCCACCGGATCACTCGGTGCCGCAACACCTATAAGCTCTCGGACTCCCTAGTCCGTACACAACGCAAGCCCACCGGTTCGCCGAGGCCGCACTTCAAACACGGAGTTCACACACAAACTCCAAACACTGAGTTCTCACTAGAACCCGAAACAATGCGAACACACACGTCCGCCTCCTCAAAGGAACAAAGTAGAACTTTGGTGATCACAACTCTTGATCACCTAAAATCCTCTCACAACAAACTCTATAGGAAGATATAGCAATGGATAGCTCAAGTGTTGTGTGAGAAAACAAGGAAAGAGATGGTGGAGGAAAACTCAAAGAAATCTCTTTTAAAACACTCTTGATAAACTCCCCTTTTGATAGGAAATATTTGCTCTCAATTTTGTAGAGAAAACCTCTTAATAGAGTAGGAAAAACTGGCTTGAAAACTCTCCAAAAATCTTGTAGAAAACAGCCCCCAAAAGTCCCTTTTTATAGGGCTAGAAAAACTAGCTGTTGGGGGTCTGATAGAACTGCCGGTCGACTGGCCGGTCGACCGCCAACGATCATTTTTCCGACCGTTGGGGCAGCGGTTGATCTCCCGGTCGATCGAGCCTCTGGAACAGAGAGTCAGACTCTCTGTCGGTCGATCGCTCAGTCGACCGGGGTTTTCCAGAGAGCAGAAGCTCTCTTGCGGTCGACCGGGTCGGTCGACCGACCCTCCAATGCACACAGGCGTGCACGTCTGTGCACGTCGGTCAACCGGTCCGGTCGACCGACTTCAAGCGCGGTCGACCGTCCGGTCGACCGGCTGAAGCCTGGAACAGAAAACTGGGATTTAAAACTTGGTCGTTTTGGCTTAAATAAAATCCCATAAAATGACAAAAAATCTACAAAAATAGTTTTATCAATATACTTTGATAAACAAACATGCTTGCACAAAATCAAGATATGTTACAAACAAATGGACTATTTTTGTAACTTGAAAATATTGGTTCAAAACTAAAACTGCATTTTTCAAAATTGATTTTTCCAAAACATGTTTTTCCAAAACTTCACCAAATACAAAAACAAGATATTCTAAACTCATTTGAAGTATAGTGTGTATGGATATGATCCACTACACAAACATGGTGAAATATCTATGTTTTTGACTTTAAGCTCTAAACTTGGTTTGGGTTAAAACATGTAAACTAGAATACCAAAAACCAAAACGATATTTTTTCAAAATGAAAAGTCTTTTCTGAACTTAAAATTCTTTTATGAAAAGACAACTAAATCAAGAGTGTGTGTGTGTATGATATACTTGAGCAATCCACCACTATTCTATCCTTTACATTTTATCTAAAATAAGTCTTCTAAAACAAACCTAGACACAAGTCTTCATCTTCTTGAAGTCTTCACTTGAAGGCTTCTTGACCTGGTCCAAACACCGTGCAAGCTCCAAAACTTGACTTTAAATCCTTTGTTGAAGCTATGCACCTACTAAGATCTTGATCATAAATCGGTCACTAATTAAACACAAGATCATTAGTATAATAACTACATGAGTTGATCATCATCAAAACTAGAGTGATGGGCCTTTGGGCCAACAATCTCCCCCTTTTTGATGATGACAAAACTCATGAAGTTATATATGCATGGATTAAAGTAAAGCCTCAAAGAAGCTCCCCCTTAACTCATGCATAAACAATAAACAATAATATATAGAAATGAAGCACATAAACATGTATGCAAATGCTAGGAGATAAAACATGCTAACAAGCATAAGCCAAATCAAATCTTTTTCTCCTATTTGCAAACCAAAACATATATGCATAAACATATATACTACTCCCTCTTTAATAATAAAGCAAGGAAAACATGCATATACATCTCAAATACTTCTCCCCCATTTTATCAATCATCAACAAAGGGGTTAAAGTAAAAACAAAATTTTTCTCCCCCTTTTTGTCATAAACAAAGAGATCAATAAGGGGTGCAAACAAATAAGTCAATAAAAGTTTATATGCGATATACATTCATGAAGAGGAAGACGGTAAAGTAACTTCCCTACATATACACATTACATGAAAGAGGGATGACAAGCCCTAATTCACATAACGCATAATATGTAATGCATAAGAGGAGATGTGAAGCTCCCCCTACACACGTGTATCACATAAAGAAGAGTTTGTCAAGCTCCTCAATACAAGATACACTCAACATGAATCTATATGTAGAAGAGATGTTAAGCTCTCCTTGCATATAGGAAATACATATCAAAACATTTTTAATTTTTCTTAAAAATTTTTTTAAAGGTATCAGAGCTCTTGTAAAATAATCAAATTTTAAGATACCAAATTGTAAATAATCATTATTGTAAAACACATTGATACCAATTGAAATTTAACAAATATGAAGTTGAAACATATTGATACCAATAGTAAACATAATGATCAAATATTTTTTTTATTATAAACTTTGTGCTTTAAAAATGTGAATCAATTGTAAATCAAGCACTAACAAATCATATATATGTATGAAAATGATAATAGAAATTGACATTGAAGGCATACGTATATAGAAACGAAATATGAGTATACAAAATATATCAATTTGATACCACATGAAATTATGATACCAATTGAAATTACGAAGTGAAATTTGTGTATAACTCATAAACTACTACCCTTTATATGCACAAGATAAAAGATTTTCAATAGGCTTGCAAGGCATACTCGCCCATCCGTCCACCCATAATGGTGTAGGAAGGGGTTTTCGAAAAATATGGTTTGAAAATATTTTATAGTGAAAACCACTACCCAATGAAGAATAATTAACTAGTTAAAAGTAATTTTTTGAAAAACTAGTTAAAGATCCTTCAAAAACATGAAATCAAATCATATGTCTATCATGAAACATACTAAATACACAAAATTCAACACTCGAAGTCTATAAAGCTCAAAATAATCATGAAACAAAGTCATGAATAAACAAATAAAGTGTGAGTGTATAAGAATCATGTAAATAGCATTTTCATGAAAATAATCAATAAAGCTCAAAAACAAAACATGAAAAATTCATTTTTCATTTTAAAAACAAACTTCTAGGTATATGTATGATTTATCCAATTCTAACAATATGCATACATATCCAAAATATAAAAGAGTCTATTAAAGGTATTTGCATGAAGGCAAGAGACTCACGAGTATACATGTATATTTATTAGATTTGAATAAATATTTACATATACATGAAGTAAAACATGAAAATAGGAAAACATGTATAAATGAAAGAATCATCAAAACTAGCTTATACATGTGCATATAGTGGGTACAAATAAGCATTGAAGTGCAAACATATATGAATCTATTTGTTCTCACTATTTGTACATGTATAAATACAAGTTTTGATAAAAACTACATTTAGACTAGTATTTACCACATGAAGCACAAAAATACATAAAACATGAACATGCTAAAATGATCATTAAATGAAAGAAGCATGTAAATGAATTAGTAGTTTAGAAATAGTTACCAAACCAAGAAACTACTCCAAATCTCCAAACATGGTGGTTGTCCCACCAAAACTCCTTGATAGCGGTGCATCAAATGTATATCCTTCTAGTCCATGTGCATCCACCATCAAGGCACCATTCCTCTCACGTTTTGTGAGAGCCCTCACCTACATCAAAAATACATGGTGGGGGTTTTGGTACCCATTTTCTTTTGGGTCCTTGGGGGTTAGCTTTGTAAGGCACCCAAAAAATTTTATAATTAGCAAAATTTAAAACATTAATCCTATCATAACAAAATTTTGCTAAATGGCCTTTGCGGCCACAATGTGTACATTTCTACACCTTAGAATGCTTATGTGTGTGAGTATGATCGTGGCGTGCAATATAAGCAAATGCATGATGATGTGCATGAACATGTGGGGCTTGTTTCTTTGAAAATAAGGACTCCAATCTAGTGTGGTTAAATGCACATGTGCTCAAAGTTGAGCTCAAACTATTCATTTTATTTTTCAAAACATTAATCTCATTAGTGGTGGCATGTAAAGCATAATGAGATAAAGAATCATTTTTCTTATTCTTTTTAGGAACATATTCTTTTCTTTTTCAATCATTTTTCTTTTTAAGAAGTGTTTTCTTGTAAAGCAATATCTTTTTGTCTTTTCACCAAAATAATTTTGTTTTTCAAAGATGTGTTTCCTTCACAAAGATCATTTAATTTAGAAAACAAGGAAACATTTTCATTTTTCAAATCATCATTTTCTTTTTCAATGCATGCAACCTTATTTTCTAATGAATCTTTTTCATTAAGCATGCAATCAAATTTCTTTTTCAAATTTTTATTTTCTTTCTTAACCATGTCATATTTCTCAAGAAGTAATTGACAAAATGAAGTGAGCTCATCATATGACATGTCATTATCATCTACCTCAGATTCGGTAGTTACCTCAAGGGGGTTATCCCCTTGGACCATATAGCACATGTTGGAGGCGTCGCTTCCAACATCCGAATCGCTCCCCGCATAATATAGATCCTTTTCGCCAAGGGGGGTGATAATGTTCCATACTACAAAAGCCGAATCAATGTTAGAAACCCTAGATAAATATTCATCATTTAGGGTTGACTTTAAAGCATGTAAGGCTTTTGCATTAGCCTCAATATTCTTGCCATTTAAACAATATGCATCATTAGTTGTGGCAAGATAAACATGAATGCATAGGGCCTTGAGGTACAAAGACATCTTAACCTTCCAAATTTGGATGTTAAGAATGTCAAAAGTGGGTGGTGACATGAAATCCATGGTGTGTGTACAAATATTATGATTAGCCTAAAAAGAGGATCTTTAACTCTAGGTTGTAAGACCCAAATCAAGAGCACTTGGCTCTGATACCAATTATAAATCACCTAGAGGGGGGGTGAATAGGTGATGGCTAATCTAATGGTCACTAAATGACAAATAATGCGGAACTAAAAATTATTATGACCTAAACAAAACTATTACATTAAACACCACGTATAACACAAGAGTGTAGCCAAATTCCCCATGAAGGGCTCTGGACTAACTCCTCTAGATTCCCCTAGATAAGAGTTGAGGTGCCGCGTTGGCTCTCTTGGTTGAATACAAGTGTTAGCAAACAATCCCCAAGCTTATAACAATTAAGCACACAAGTATATCATGCATATAAAGATTAACACAATAAAGGAATGCAAGATATAAACAAGTAAGGGAGAGAGAGATAGAGCAATCGCAAACACAAGGGATTTGTTTCGAGGTTCGAGCACACTTGCTCTACATCCCCGCCTTCGACACACGAAGGATTTCCACTATAATCGATCCCACCGGATCACTTGGTGCCGCAACACCTACAAGCTCTCGGACTCCCTAGTCCGTACACAACGCAAGCCCACCGGCTCGCCGAGGCCGCACCTTAAACACGGAGTTCACACATGAACTCGAAACACCGAGTTCTCACTAGAACCCGAAACAATGCGAACACACACGTCCGCCTCCTCAAAGGAACAAAGTAGAACTTTGGTGATCACAACTCTTGATCACCTAAAATCCTCTAACAACAAACTCCTATAGGAAGATATAGCAATGGATAGCTCAAGTGTTGTGTGAGAAAACAAGGAAAGAGATGGTGGAGGAAAACTCAAAGAAATCTCTTTTAAAACACTCTTGATAAACTCCCATTTTGATAGGAAATATTTGCTCTCAATTTTGTGGAGAAAGCCTCTTAATAGAGTAGGAAAAACTGGTTTGAAAACTCTGCAAAAATCTTATAGAAAATAGCCCCCAAAAGTCCCTTTTTATAGGGCTAGAAAAACTAGCCGTTGGGGGTCTGACAGAACTGCCGGTCGACCGGCCGGTCGACCGCCAACGGTCATTTTTCTGACCGTTGGGGCAGCGGTCGACCGCCCGGTCGACCGAGCCTCTGGAACAGAGAGTCAGACTCTCTGTCGGTCGACCGCTCGGTCAACCGGGGTTTTCCAGAGAGCAGAAGCTCTCTGGCGGTTGACCGGGTCGGTCGACCGACCCTCCAGTGCACACAGGCGTGCACGTCCGTGCACGTCGATCGACTGGTTCGGTCAACCGACATCAAGCGCGGTCGACCGTCCGGTCGACCGGCTGAAGCCTGGAAACAGAAAACTGAGATTTAAAACTTGGTCGTTTTGGCTTAAATAAAATCCCATAAAATCACAGAAAATCTATAAAAATAGTTTTATCAATATACTTTGATAAACAAACATGCATGCACAAAATCAAGGCATGTTACAAACAAATTGGACTATTTTTATAACTTGAAAATATTGGTTCAAAACTAAAACTGTATTTTCCGAAATTGATTTTTCCAAAACATGTTTTTCCAAAACTTCACCAAATACAAAAACAAGATATTCTAAACTCATTTGAAGCATAGTGTGTATGGATATGATCTACTACACAAACATGGTAAAATATCTATGTTTTTGACTTTAAGCTCTAAACTTGGTTTTGGTTAAAACATGTAAACTAGAATACCAAAAACCAAAACGATATTTTTCCAAAATGAAAAGTCTTTTCTAAACTGACAATTCTTTTATGAAAAGACAACTAAATCAAGAGTGTGTGTGTATGATATACTTGAGCAATCCACCACTATTCTATCCTTTACATTTAATCTAAAACAAATCTTCTAAAACAAACCTAGACACAAGTCTTCATCTTCTTGAAGTCTTCACTTGAAGGCTTCTTGACTTGGTCCAAACACCGTGCAAGCTCCAAAACTTGACTTTAAATCCTTTGTTGAAGCTATGCACCTACTAAGATCTCTATCATAAATCTGCCACTAATTAAACACAAGATCATTAGTACAATAACTACATGAGTTGATCATCATCAAAACTAGAGTGATGGGCCTTTGGGCCAACAGAATAAGTGTACGACTAATCTATGACAGATAATACGGAATTTAAAAACTAACTTGCAACACACTTAGTGTAACCAAAGAGTGTAGCCGAATTTCCGGTGAAGGGATCTGGACTAACTCCTCTTGATTCCTCTGAATAAGAGTTGAGGTGCTATATGAAGCTCTCTTGGTTAAACACAAGTGAGGCACACAAACAAACCAAGCATGTATATGATATGACAATATGAATCAATGCACAATGTAAGAGAGAGAGAGTAAAAGAAAGTGGATCAAACGCAAACAACAAGATATGTTTTGAGGTTCGAGCATACAGCTCTACGTCCCCGCCTTCACACAGAAGGATTTCCACTAACTCGTCCACACAGGACTTCCCACATAGGGAACCTCCACTGAGGATTTCGGTAAATACAACCGGGAGTACACAACTCCTCTCTCAACCAATACAACCTCTCACTAGAGGCAAGGCAAGGCACAACACAACTTAGGTTTTTCTTTTATTAAAAAAATTTAACATTTTCATTACTTTTAAAAACTTTTTGAAAATAGAAACAATATTTTGACATATTTTTTGTAAAAAATTGAGTCAATTTTAAGGAATAGGAAAATCAAAATTAGAATTTCTTATACTTGGTCAAAATAAGATTGTTTGTTTGATTTTTAGGGTTAGGAAGATAATTTGTTAAAGTAATTTAGTCTTGATCTTTACCTTAATGAAATATGCACACTTCATACACTTAGGGTTCAAAAATAAAGATTCTTATGCCTTATATATATAAACAAAAAGAAAAAAAGAAAAAAATATCTATGAAGATGAACAAATCTAATTATTGATTAGCTAGGTGCTTTGGCCTAAGCAAGCCTTAGTATTTATGCAAAAGATGATTAGATAAGTTTGAAAAAAATATATATATAAATCTTCTAATTAAGCTGGGTATTTGTGCCTCATAAAGCATAAGTACTCACGCCTAAAAGCGGTTCATATAATAAAATCCTTAGTTTTAAGGCCTTATTTGCTCGAGTCCTTAAGTTCTTGGGGTATTTTCTCACCCGGTGCCCTAAGACCGTTTGGTTTGGGAGTCATCATTAAAGGCTCGTTACATAGGCAGATTAGAAAGCCTAATAGAACTAAGGAATAATACCACCAATATATATATATATATATATATATATATATATATATATATATATATATATATATATATATATATATATATATATATATATATATATATATATATATATATATATATATATATATATATATATATAAGGCATAAGAGTTAGAGTTAAAGAACTCTTAGTCAAAATTTTCACGGTCACAAGGTGCATATGACTTAGGGTAAAGTAATAGACTAGATGAGAAGTACAATTTGACTCCTTACTTTGACTGATAACAAATTTTTGAATAGAGACTAAGTTTAGGAATGAAAATTTTGGTTTTCCTATAACTTATAGATTACTTAAAAACTTACAATAATATTTCAAATATTTTTCTTTCAAAATGCGTTTTCAAAATACTAACATTTTTCTCTTTCTTTACGGATTTTGTGGGTGTAATCCACTGAAAACTCTCACGAGACAAAACTCGTCCTCAGGGGAAACCTAGAGGTTTAACGGCTTGTTGCACATGCTCAGTGCAATCGCGTGACCTGCCAAAGTGGTCTAATAATCCTTAGTATAGTTTAGTTGTTTTACTCGAGGACAAGCCAAAGATAGGTATGGGGGTGTGATCGATCGCTAAGATTGCACATTTATTATCATATTCTCATACTTATTATTAAATAAACTCTGCTTGTTCCTAATTATTGTTTAATTTATTTGTAGGCCCATTCCTAAAGGAGAGTGAAGAAAAATGAGCCCAAAGCCCATCAAATTCTGAATTAAATCAGAATAAATTCGAAATCAGTGAATCAGGACAAATCTTGGAAAATCAGAGAGGTTGAAAACCGGTTGAAATGAATCATCCCAAATCAAGCGGTTGAAGCCAAAGATCAAAGGCCATTTCGTCAAAATCCCGGACTTAAACTGCAAATCCAGTTGAAGATATTTGCGACTTTGTTAGGGAGTTAGGGGAGCGTTTACTCCCCCTATCTTCTCACGCCTCTCCCCTCTGGGTTTTTGCCTATAAAGGCAGGTATTTCACTGTAAATCGGAACGACCATGCAGAGATAGAATTTAGTCCACTTTTCCATTCTTTGTAGTGTAGATTTTTGTTTTCTTTTGATGTAATTTTTATTTCTTTGTAAGTATAGTTTAGACTGAGATTCATATAAGTAAGAGAGAGAGACTTATGTTGAGAGTGACACCGATGTACCTCCTCCTTTCTTCCATCGTTTTTGCAAGCAATAAAAGGTAACTTTTTTTTATTGCTTGTCTTTACTTTTGTTTCCTTCTTCTTCTTTCTACTTTTCCTCTTTTGGTTATGATGAGTATTCAAGTGAATCTAGAAGCATTAGTATAACAATGTTTGTGTGAGTGCCAATGATATTTCATGATGATGTTCTCCTCCTCAAAACTCTGTATCATTTCATTCTTGTTCGTCTTAACGATGTAATGCGAATGGGGACTGAGCTCGATCTTATGGCTTATACGTTGAATACCTCCGAAGCAAGGTAGAACATGCAAGGGTTCCAGGTAAGTCATCAACCAAAGGAGGTAAGTATTTCTTTAATCTTTTCTTTCTTTTCTTTTATTTCTTTAGTTTTGATCACCAACACCAATAACACCCACTTCTTTTATCACTCCTTTTTCATTTCTTTGTACATATCTAATTCTGGTTTCTTCATCTTCCCAATCTCTCACTTTCTGCCTAACTTCATTGTAATTTATTTTTCTTTTCTTTTTAAGAAACTAAAGAAGAACTTTAACCATTAATGGTAGCATAAAAGAGAACTTGTTAGAAAAGCTTCCATTGCTAGTCCCTCCTTGTGGATCACGACCCGCATAGCCACTTGCTATTGCGGTAGAATTGAGTAACTTGTACTCTTTAATCATAAAATCTGAAATTCTGTATTTGTGTGCAGGTTCGACCTCAATCAGAAAACTCTACCATATGAAGAATACGAACTAGTTATATGAAAATTTTGAAATTTAGTACGAAATCCTTCAAGTAAGGAATAAAGCAAAAATATATTTCATGAAAAACATGTAAGTCATACGATCATCAACACTCAAAATCTATAAGGCACATATCATACTCATGAAAACAAAATCATGAGAAAACATTAAGTAAAGTGAGTGTATAAGAGTTATGTAAAACACATCATCATAAAAAATAGGCAATCAAGTTCAATGTGAAATTCCTTAAAATATGAAAATTATCAAAACTAGAATCCTTCAAGGTATATGTATGTTTTGTATAAACTAAAGTATACATACATATCCAAACATAACAAGTCCATAAAAGTATATGCATGAAGGCAAGTGGCTCAAGAATGTATATGTATAACTATTAGTTTAGACAAAATGGACATATACATGAAGTTTAAATATAAAAAGAAAACATGTACAAAATGGGATTACACGTCAAAATGCATGAATCATCAAAACTAGGTTGTACTAATACATCTAATGGGTACAAATGAGCATTTAAGCACAAACATATAATAATCTATTTGTGGCTCACTAGTTGTACAAGTATATATCCAAGTTTCAATGAAAACTAATATCTAAATATGTAGTCAAAACATGAAGCATAGAAATCATAAACAAAACTCAAAGTGATCATTATGTAAATGAACATGCATTAGATCTATAATATACACAATAGCTAAAACAAATGTGAGAACACAAAATATGGGTCCATATAAACATGGGTGATCTCAAATACTAATTATGCATATCACAAGTCTAATAATCATGACATTTAACATACTAATCATGAAATATCAAAACATGCTAAAAACAATAATGAAAGTATGTAAACATAATGGGAGTTAGAGATCGTTACTAAAAACCATGAGGGTACATCTCTATGTCTCCAAACCAAGGTGGTCTTCCCACCAAACTCCCCTTGAAAGTGATGCATCCTAATTGTCTTCTTTAAGCTCGGAACGCATCCACCTCAAGGCACCATCACTCTCACGTCATGTGAGAGCCCACACCTACATCAAATAAAATAGGAGTGGTCTTTGGTACCCATACTCTTTTGGGTCCATTAGGGTTAGTACCTTTCCTAACCCAAACAAATTTATTTGCTAAATTTAAATCATGTATCCTATCATAACAAAATTTAGCAAGGTGGCCCTTACGTCCACAATGTGTACATGTGTACACATGAGCATACATAGTGTGATGGGTGTGAACGTGAGGAGCATGTGTATACCGTGGTTTGTGTGCATGCATAGGAGGAACTTGTTTCTTTCGAAATATGGATTCCAAACATGTGTAGTTCAAAGCACATTGGCTCAAAGTGGAGCCCAAATAATCAACACTTTTCTTCAAAACATTTATATCATTTTTAATACTTGAAGATAAAGTGGAGCATGCAATAGGTGAGCTAGAATGTGAAGCTACACTAGCATGGCAAACATGAGAATCAATATTATTTTTCAAAGAAACATTTTCATTTAACATCAAATCCAAATCCTTTGAAATAGAAATAATTTTATTTTTCAAAAAATCATTTTCTTTTAAAACAAAAACAAGTTTTGAAGATAGAACTTCATTTTTCTTCAAAACATTTTCACAATCATTTTTATTTTTCAGAATCATGTTTTCATTTAAGACAAATTCAAGTTGGGTTTTCAAAGAGTTACACTCATTTGAAATCTCAACCTTCTCTTGCAAAGCCAACTCAAGTTTTGAACATAAATCCGGATTTATTTTCTTTGTTAAGTTCAAAACTCTTCTTTTTCAAGAGATTATATTTTTCTAACAATTTTTCATAAACAATTGAAAGTTCTTCATTCAAAGCATTGGCATCAACATAATCATTACTAGAAAAACTAGCATCATCATCATATAATTGAGTTTCTGAGTATACCTCAAGGGAGTCATTCCCTTGGACTATGTAGCAATGTTGCTCGGATTCTCCACTAGATTTCTTCTCCATAATATTTGGCGTTTGAAGCTCGGAGGAGGTCAATGTGTTCCACACTGCAAAGGCGGAATCACAGTAAGAAACCAACATAAGATATTATTTGTTAAGCGTGCTTTTAGGTGCCATTAGGGCTTGTGCATTGGTCTCTATATGCTTGCTATTACCAAGATAGGATTTCTTGGTAGCGGCAAGGAAAACATGCAAGCCTAGGGTTTTTAGGTACATGAACATCCTAACCTTTCGAACAATAATGTTGGAAGTATCAAACATAGGTGGGGTCATGAAGTCCATGAGTGTAAACAATATGTGTGCAAATGCAAATGATAGATTAGAAAAACTAAGATTACACTCCTAGGTGGTTAAACCTAATATCAGGAGCGTAGGCTCTGATACCAATTGAAAGTACACCTAGAGGGGGGTGAATAGGTGTACGGCTAATCTATGACAAATAATGCGGAATTTAAAAACTAACTTGCAATACATTTAGTGTAACCAAAGAGTGTAGCCGAATTCCCGGTGAAGGGCTCTGGACTAACTCCTCTTGATTCCTCTGAATAAGAGTTGAGGTGCTATATGAAGCTCTCTTGGTTAAACACAAGTGAGGCACACAAACAAACGAAGCATGTATATGATATGATAATATGAATCAATGCACAATGTAAGAGAGAGAGAGAGTAAGAGAAAGTGGATCAAACGCAACAAGATATGTTTTGAGGTTCGAGCACACAGCTCTACGTCCCCGCCTCCACACAGAAGGATTTCCACTAACTCGTCCACACAGGACATCTCACACAGGGAATCTCCACTGAGGATTTGGGTAAATACAATTGGGAGTACACAACTCCTCTCTCAACTAATACAACCTCTCACTAGATGCAAGGCATAACACAAATCACCTCTACACTTAGAGGGATAGGCACTTAGCCAAACAACAAATCAACCTCTCACTAGAGGGATTAGGCTCAAAGCCAACACTAACAACAATCACCTCACACTTGAGGGATTTCAACACAATCTTCACCTCTCACTAGAGGGAGCCAAACACCACTTCCACAATCACCTCACACTTGAGGGATAACAAATCAATCACCTCTTACTAGAGGGATATCACAAAGATGGAAGGTTTACAACTTGGTGGTCTATCTCAACCACAAACCAATTTTCCCACAGAAATAAAGATCCTACAGATAGGATAGAACGATAAGCTCAAGTGTGAGAAATAAAGAGTTTGAAAATCAAAATCACAAAGAAAAACTCTTAGAAAAACTTCTAGAGAGATATAAAAATGAAGATCAAAACCAATCCCAAAGACTTCTCCTTTTCTTGATTTTTCCAACCCTTTAAAACAAATAAAGATAAAATCTTTAAGCTTAAAAACTCTTTTGAAAACTTGTATTAAAACACTAGAATGTATGGGAATTTTGGCTCTTGAAAATCTTATTGAAAAACTAACTCAAATGGGGTATTTATAACCTCTTTTGAAATCTGCCCATTGGCAGCTGAAAAGGGCCAATTTGCCCTTCCGGTCGACGGGCCGGTCAACCGGCCAACGGTCAAATTTTAACCGTTACGCCCAGCGGTCGACCGTTCCCAGATCCAGAGAGCAATGGCTCTCTGACCGGTCAATCGCACGGTCGACCGAAGCTGGATACAGAGAGTAGACTCTCTGTCCGGTCGACCGCCCGGTCGACTGGAGGCTTTTCCAGAGTGTTCTCGGTCGACCGGCCTCCCCAGCCTGGCTGCGTGCACGTTCTATGCACGTCGGTCGATCGGCCCGTTCGACCGCCCACTGCTACGGTCGATCGGCCCGGTCGACCGGCAGTCAGCCAGTCCAGCTAAATCAGGTCTTAAAAACTTGGGTTTTTATTATCAATTAAATCCCATAAAATCACATAAATTTTACAAAAATCAGTTTATGTTATATCTTTGAAATACAAACATGTTTGAGTAAAAATCAAATCATGTTACAAACATTTTGAACCATTTTTGTGACTTGAAAAATTTACCTTAAACTAAAAATCGTATTTTTCAAAACTTAAATTTTTCAAATGGAAAACTGTTTTCTCCAAAACTCATGTAAATACAAAAAAATGATATTTAAACAACTTTGAAGTATATTGTATATGAATAGAATCCAATATACATGAAAGATATTATATCTATGTTATTGACATGAAATCCAATATTGTTAAACCAAAAACCAAAAACTAACAAACTTAAAACATGAAACTTGAAAACAAGTGTGTGTATTGTGAACTTGAGCATATCACACTATCTAATCTTTACAATGGATTTAAACAAACTTAAACTAAACAAACTAAAGTTTTCTTGTAGAACTCCGTCTCCAAGTTAACTCGATCCAAACTTGATCCACCGAGCTTGACTCCATCCGAGTGCTAGATGTGAACTTGACGCTCGAGCTCTTAAATCACCATGTGAAAGCTCCAAAACTCCTTTGTTGAAGCTAATCACCTACTAATATCTTGATCAAATGTATGAAACTAAATATCACAAGATTATTAGTAACTATAACTACATGAGTTAATCATCATCAAAACTAGAGTGAAGGGCCTCTGGGCCAACATTAGTCACCTTAGATTTTTCTTTTATGGGTTGATAATGACTATAAAACTTAGAAGTTGAATGTTGGAATGGTGGTTTACAATATGACTCAGGGGAGTTGTATCCCCATTGACTCGGTGAAGAGTGGTGATAATTATTCCAATCTTGTTCATAATACGGGGATTGGAGATAATATTGATTCTGATAAGACCAATCCGGTATACTTGGTTGGTTAAAGTTATGATATGTCAGGTTGGTAGTATCCGAGTCAAAAGAGATCCGGATGAAGTATGGATCATTATATGCATTGTAATAATTATAATTGTAATCCATATCATAAAGATATCAAAAATAAAAAGAAAAAATAAGCAAACAAGTAAGCAAACAAACAAAGAAAATCCTAGCCTTAGTTAGGGTACATCTTAGACCTAGACGACTACTAACTGGTTAGACTGTCCACGGGGGATATATTGCAGAAACTGACCACAAGTTAATCGATCAGATAGGGGCAAGACCAGTGGGACATATCCGTACCTAAGCAACGGGCCTAATTATGCCAAACCACTATTCTTCAAGGTTTTGCCTCTCAATCCCTAACCTTTGACACCGATTTGGTAAGAGTCAAATTCTAATCAACTTTTCCCTTAGGTCAGTCTCTTATTGAGTCTGAGATGTCCATAGGGCCAACGTCCACTTAGTTTTAAGTTAAGCTTGAGTTTGTGAGTGAGGAAATTATTTTTGGGCTGAGGAAGGGTAATGACTTCCTCACCTTATCTTATTTATAGGATCAGCCTTTAATTCAGTTTAGTGCAGTGTACAGTATATAACAAAAAAGTAACACTCAAGCAATATTTCATACAAGAATGAACCTTATACTAAATGCTATGCACATATACCTTGGCTCTAGCACTCTTCAACAGTAAATAGAAAAATGTAATAAAATAGACATGTGCCTAAATGTAAGTCTAAAAATTTTTTTAGCATTTACAAGCAACAATTTACTGTTGAGGTTAGAAAAGTATGTACAATCAGTCAAACAAGAAAATAAATAGCTGTAGAAGCTTTAACTTTGTAATTCAACCAATCTACAAAAAATACAAATTAGTAATTCACTCAGATTGCCGTGGGAATGCAGCAAATCTGAGAGCTTCTGGCTCTGCTTTTTTGAGCAAATCCAGGGCAACTTATATGTCCACTGCAGCAAAATTTCCTTGATGTCTCCTCTTGTACACAAGAATAGAGAAGAAAGTTAACCAATAAAGTAAACAAAAAAAAAGTTACTTACCGTCCCTCCCCGGTAACGGCGCCAAAATTTTATTGAGAGTTTACCTGCACAGAAATACAAAATTTTAGAATTTAAGAATAGAAGTATAAGATACTCAATACTATCACGATAGCAAGTGGCTATGCAAGTTGTGATCCACAAGGAGGGACTTACTATGGAAGCGTATTGTAAGTTCTCTTTTAATTCACTTAAAATAGTTAGAAGTTTTTCTCTTGTTCTTTAAAAGAAAAGGGAAAATGTAGTCTTTTGTTAAGTTAAGAAGAAAGTGATAGATAGAGAAGGTGTAGAAAATGAAAAATAAATTTATACAAAGAAAGTGAAAATACTGAATAGAGTTGAGAGTTAGTGATGATGGTGATTTAAACTAAAAATTAAAAGAAAGAAAGAAAACCTAAAAGAACTTACATACCTCTTCCAGTTTATGACTTACCTTGAATCCTTGGCAAAGACTTACCTTATCTTAAAGCGAGCAAAGGATAGCATATAGGATCTTCTCCGTTCCCAGACTTAGATTATGAATTCAAAGCAAGCAGAAAATAAATAGAAAAGGTTATCCATTAACATAAGCCATCAAGGCACTTGCAATGACAAGATATCTTCGATGCTATAGGTTTCATTTGGATTATCATTAAAACTGGTAGAAGAAGAGTAAGAGAAGATGAAGAAGAACATAAAACCGTAACTTTAATTTGATTCAAATAAAAATGAAAGAAAAGAAGAACTTACACTGGTGTCACCGTCAGTACAAGCTTCAGTCTCATTACTATTTGAAACTTTCCTCTCCTCTCAGTTACATAAAGAAAAACAAAAATTACATAAAAGAAAAGTAAAAGCCTAAGTTACAAACTACAGAATAGACTAGCCTATGCTCTCTGCTGAATCATTTTCTCTGGCCTTAGAATTTGTAAGTATTTATAGCAAAATGAAGAAGGGAAAGAGCGTCAGAAGATAGGGGGAGCAAACGCTCCCCCAAATCGTAACAAATCAGAAGATATCACTGTTGATCTTCAGCTAACCGAAATGGATTCATTAAAATCCGAATTTAATCAGTTTTCATTTGGTATTATCTCTCTAATTTGCTCTAATATTCAGTTGACAATTGCCCTAATCATGGATTTTGATTTAATCTGAACTTTAATGGGCTTTTAGGCTCGTTTTCTCTTCCTTCTTCTTTAGTAAAGGCCTGCAAATAATTAGACAAAAAAGATAATAAAGCAGAGTTTATCAAACAATAAATATAAGAACATGATGATAAATATGCAGTATCAGTGACCGATCAGAGGCTCATGAGCAAACTTTCGAATCTCAGCAAGGGCTCTGGAAAATAAACAAATATTGGTGCAACTCCTAAACAATCAGAACGATGAAACCACCGATAGCAATCACGACGAGAAGAATCCCAATGCAGAATCCCCTAAAACTGAGAAGTCAAAGGAAGTTTCGCAATCGATGCCGATGTTATCAAAGGCATTCAAGCTCAGATCGCACCCCTAGCTCAGAGGGACAAACTGAAGAAAGTAAGAATGACACGTCTTTACACTCTGGAGTGGGATTCAGATCTATATCCACAAAAGTTCAAGCCACCTATGTTATATACGTATGATGGCAAGAGCTAGCCAAATTAGCACATTTATTATTTGCGATCGCAAACCGGCAACGTGATGACAACGATGCTGTCATGGCCAGACTGTTCTTCGGCACCTTTAAGGAAGTAGCCTTTGATTGGCTCAGAAGCCTTCCCAATGGCTCCATCAACTCATGGATTGGCCTGGAGACCCGGTTCCTTTCTCAATTTTACGAGGATGACGCCGAGGTGACTATAGACAAGCTCCTCTTGACGGTTCAGAAAGGAGGAGAATCTGTGCGGGAATACATTGAGAGATTTTGCGATCTTTCTCTCATGTGCCCCGCAGGCATGCTCTTGCCCATGTTGCTTCAACCATGTTGGCACAACTTTCTCGATAGAGTAGAAGTTCGTATGGGAGCAGTCAAAATCTATATTTGGAAGGAGCTTGTTGAACAAGCAGAGGTAGCAGAGAAATCAACTAAAAAGTTTGAGCCCTCAGTGCCCAAGAACAAATGGGGAGTCAGCACCAAGGGGCGTGATACAGCCTAATATTCCTAATCTAAAGGGAAAGAAATGATGGCAGTTAAGTTATCTGTGGAAGCTCCACAAAAGCAGAAAAAGAACGGTGCCAGCAACAATCAGGAATTCATGTTTTTACTGAGAGAATATTCCTTCAAAGATGAATAGATGGTGACCATCTTCCACCTACTTAACAAGAGTAATAAGCTATGGTTACCTGGAGTTTGACGACCAAAAGAGATGGGACGTACAAATGATCCTAACTACTGCCTCTTCTATAGAATGGTGCATCATCCCACCAGCAGATGTTTTGTCCTCAAGGATAAGATCCAAGCATTAGTGGATGCTAAAGTTCTGACTCTCAAGTCAGAGCAAAAGAAAGTCACTGCCAATATGGTGACTTTCAATTTTGGGACCTTCCCGAGGACGATGGTCCAAGATGGATTGACCCCTGTCCCTAAAACCAGACTGGACATTGTCATTCCGATGGCGAAAAAGCAGAAAGCCAAAGGCCTTGTTCCACTGATGACAAAATTTGGAGAGATCATGTGGGTCCACCCGGATATTGTCGAAGACGAGCAATGGTTGGCCGGCAAGCCCAAGCTCAAAGGCAAGTCATGTAACATCGTCTCCCTCACAACGGTTGATGACATTGTGGCTATAACTTCTCTCAGTGACTCAAAGAAGGGAAACTTGCCTTAACGACGCAGCCCACTACCTCTCAACCAATAGGCACCCGGTCTGAAAAACAGCACTTGCGATAGTACAACCAGGCCCCTGACGAGACACAGCAACCAACGACGTCAGAAACAACTGCACTAATCCAGGCTTCAGACCACCCCCGCCATTGGATAAAGGGAAGCAAAAGGAGGTCCAATTCGACAAATTACTGAAGAAGGATCCTTTGAAGGGGCTCAATGCTCCTTTTCACTTTGACATATTGGCATAGTTTGCCAATATCCCAGCTTGTATCACTCTGTATGAGTTACTTCGCCTCTCGAAGGAGATAAGAGAGGCGCTTAGGGATGCACTTTCTGACTCAAAGTCCTTTCTGACACGAGTACTGGCAATCCCTATTAATGATAACGAGACTCCATGTCCCCAATTTTATTTGGTTCAACAACATGTGCCATCCATCACCTTCACTTCTGAGGATACGCTCCTCAAAGATAATAAGCTGATAGACCTTTGTACTATGCTAGGTACATTAATTTTACGTGCATCGAGAGGATCAAAGTCGATCCAGGGTCTGCTTTCAGTATCATCCCGAAGAAGCTTCTCTACTTCATGGGCATCTCGTTAAGCAAGTTGTCAACTACTACTACAACCATCTATGGCTTCAATGCCAGGAGTAGACACTCTCTGGGCAAGATTCGTCCCGATGCCAAATTGGAGACTTGAAATCAGAAGTGACGTGCTACATCATCGATGCTGAACGTCTTACGGTCTCTTGCTCGGACGACCATAAGATCCATGCCAACTGGATCATCCCTTCCACATTGCACCAGTGCTTCAAATATGTGAAAGATGATGCTGTGGTGGAAATGGTGAAATATAATCATTCAAAGGAGTAGAGAATCACTTCACTAATTTCCTGCTAATCTAGGAGGATATTGAGCCAGTGAAGCAATCGTTGCCTGATAACATTGACACTGGCAATGAGACAGACTCAGAATCAGAAGAAAATGTGCCAGCTACTTTTAGCATAGAACCAATTGTAGCGTATATAAATGATCCTAATTGTAATAACCCCACCGAAAATGAGGGTGAGTGGGTCCTTAATGAAAATGTTGCTTTTGATTATTAGTGTCTTAAGGATGTATTTAAATCTGTCGATATTAGTTCCTTGCACATGCCTTTACCAATCTCGAAAATGGCATGCATGCATATAAAGGACAATGAAGAGTCTGTCTTGGTTTCCCTCCTTCTAAAAGGGACCAATCACCAATTGTATTAGGCAGATGCCAAGCTCGGCCATAACATCCAGGGAATTGGACGATGACTTGGAACCCCCGCAATTCTTTCATTATGCGCAGTCAGCACACCTCTTGATAAATAGAATGGGGTACAACTTAAATCGCGGGGATGGTTTGAATTTTGATAAAGGGCGGTGCATACCTTTGTAACCTTTCGTTCTGAAGAAAAACCACCCAATTATTATGATCACATACGCAGGGGGTTGGGATATGTCACTCTGCCTCCTAAGTCAGAGTCAGAGTCTGATAAGTCCCTGCCATTGAAATCATTAGACTCGTCCAGTTAGGACTCTGATATTAGTGTGGAAGTAGTCTTCAAAAATTCTTTGCCAATAGGACATTTATCAGTCAGGCAAAACAAGATGAAGATATTGAGCCATTCGACGCTGATTCGTGGGCTCAACAACTGGATCTTCAATGAGAGAAGCGTTTTAAAAATTGCGAACCTCCGGCTGAAGATAAGGTGATCCAAGTCAACGTGAGTGATCAAGCACCCCCAACTCATCTCTGTAAGTGAAAGCCTATTGCCAACAGAGAAGTGAGACCTCATATCCCTTATATGAGAATATATTGATGTCTTTGCTTGGAGCTATAAAGACATACCCGGCCTTGATCCTTAGGTGGCTATGCATCATCTCAAAATCATATTGGATGTTAAACTGATTAAGCAACAGTAACGATGGTTTTGACCTGACATCATGAAGGCAATTGAAACTGAAATTTATAAACTTATCGAATGCGGCTTCATTCGAGAAGAGTAGCTCCCAAACTGGGTTGCTAATATTATCCTTGTGCTTAAGAAAAACAGAAAGATCAGATTCTGCATTGACTTCCGAGATCTCAATGCAGCCTATCCTAAGGATAAATTTTCGTTACCCATCACTGATGTCATGATTGATAATACATGTGGCTTCGAAAGGATGTCCTTCATGGATGACTTTTCAGGGTACAACCAAAACAAGATTCACTCGGATGATGAGAAGCATACATCATTTAGAATGCCGTTGGGGGTATACTGTTACATAGTAATGCCGGTCGGATTGAAAAATGCAGGTGCAACCTACCAACGTGCCATGAGCACAATTTTCTGTGATCATTTACAGAAAACGGTGGAATGCTATGTTGACGATATTGCAGTCAAGAGTCGCAGCAGAAGCAACCATCTCGATGACCTGAGAATTGTGTTCAACATCATGCAGGCTCAGATGAAATCGACCAAATCATTATTTGGAGTGTCGAGTGGCAAGTTCCTTAGATTCATCGTCACATCTAAAGGAATTCACCTTGACCCTAGCAAAGTCAAGACAATTCTGGGCATGCAACCTTCGAAGACCCTTAAAGAGCTCAGAGGTTTATAAGGCAGACTCGCCTACATCTGAAGATTCATTGAAATCTTTTGGGTCGTTGCCCACCTTTTACACGGTTTAAGATGAAAAGTGTCCCCTTCATATGGGATGAAGCTTGTCAAAAGGTTTTCGAGGACATCAAAGAATGCCTCACTAAACCTCTGGTCCTGGTAACTCCCATTTCAGGAAAACCATTCTTGCTCTAGCTATGGATCACTCTTTAGGCGCTCTTCTAGTACAGACGAACGATGAAGGCTACGAACATGCCATCTATTACCTGAGCATAACTCTGATCGGAGCTGAATCTCGATACAACTCCATTGAGGAGGAGTGTCTTGCCCTCGTCTTCGCTGTCCAAAAGACACGGTATTATTTGGTTGGCCAAACCATACATGTCATCTCGAGAGTTAATCTGCTGCGTATTCTCATTACAAAACCATGATCCTTGAACTCTATACTGGCTAATTGGGCCATTGTGCTATCCCAATATGACATGACTTTTGTCCCCCAAAAGGCATTCAAAGGTTAAACTTTCGCAGATTTTCTGGAAGCCCACCCAGTTTCAGAAACTTTGAAACTACACACGAACATTCCGGACGAGGTTATTGAAGCCAATATGACCTCAGAAGATGATGTATGGCAGATGTTCTTTGATGGTGCATCAAGAACAGGCCCTACGTCAATATCATTGCCAGAGTGAGGGTGTTATTTATCACGCCCGAGAATCACATTCTTCCTCGTGCATTCTCACTGACGGAACCTTGCTCCAACAATGTAACTGAGTGCAATGCTTTGCTCATTGGCCTCCAGCTCACTCAACAAATGGGGGTAAAGTACCTTGAAGATTATGGTGACTCTCAATTGATACCAACCAAATGAAAGAAGAATATGAGGTCCATCATGGATACCTAATATCTTATCACCATGCAACAATTAAGTTGGCCGACTCATTTAATGGAATCTACATTAGCCATGTTTCTCGCCTTTTGAATACAAAGGTAGATGCTTTAGCTACGCTCGCAACTAAATTAGCCTTGCCAGCTGGCACCACTTATCGTCGTAGGTGGCTACCCGTCATCTCTTCTCTGTTCGAGGTATGGTTAGAAGTTAGCGAAGTTCATAAAATCTTGATAGACTTTGAACCTAGAGACTAGCAACTCCCGATCATCGACTATGCCTTGTATGGCATATTGCCCGATGATCCCAAGGAAGCTGCTTCTGTTCGATGAAGATCTACTCGGTTGTATCGCCGTTCATACGATGGTATACTTCTTCATTACCTATCCAATTTGAAAGCACAAAAAGTACTTAAAGAGGCCCACGATGGCATATGTGGAGCTCATCATCTAGATACAAATCTCAAGGACCGGCTGCACTGACTCGGCTATTATTGGCCAACCATGATCGCAGATGCAGTCGAATATGTAAAAAGCTGTAAGACCTGTCAAATCTATACGAATTTCATACACCAACCCCCGGAGCTACTCCATTCCATAGTCGCTTCATGGCCATGCAAAGTATGGGGAATTGACGTAGTAGGACCCATCAGTCCTCTATTAGCAAAAGGTCATTAGTTCATTTTTGCGATAACCGATTACTTCTCAAAGTGGGTGGAAGCTGCACCGCTCATTGAAGTTAACACGACTAATATGGTCAACTTCATCAAATACCATGTCGTCTACCGATTTGGTGTCCCCACGCTTATTATCCATGACAATGGTCCCCAATTTGCAAGCCAATCATTTTATAGTCTGCGATAAGTACCAGATTCAGAATGTGACTTCAACTGCTTACGACCCTACCGCCAACGGGTTAACAGAGGCATTCAATAAGACAATCATCAAACTCCTCAAAAAGTTTATTTTCACAAGCAAACAAGACTGGAACGAGAAGCTTAGTGAATGTCTTTGGGCCTGCCGAACGATGGTCCGAACTCCTATAGGCAATACGCCTTTCTCTCTAGTCTATGGTATGAAGCAGTCATACCTCTGGAGATACAAATGTCATCATTTTGTGTTGCTCTGGCGACCAAAATGGTGGAAGGAGATAATAATCGATTATGTCTCCAAAGTTGAAAGCATTAGATGAGAAGTGACTATAGGCTCAACAACGCATTGAGTTATACCAAACTCGAATCTTAAAGGCATTCAACAAAAAGGTCAAGGAGAGAATCTTTCAGAAAGGAGATTTGGTCTTAGTTATCAAGTGATCTATGGTCATGACAAATAAGACCAACGGCAAATTCCCACCTAAGTGGAAGGGATCCTTCATGGTAAAGACAGTCTACTCGAACGGGGCATACCATCTACGGAATTCAAATGGTGACACACTCATAATACCGATTAATGGCAAGTTATTGAAGAAGTGCTATCCCTGATCACATCAACATCATACCTCTGATCAAAGAAGTATTGTACATGATCACGTTAACATTAAATTTTTGGTCACTTAGACAGACTTGTCTGACTGTTCCTTCTCCAAGAAATCTCTTTTCTCAAATGGAATCGATTTTATCTCCGCTTTTATGGGACTCTGGTTAACATTTAGCTGTTGACATTGGAGATTAGGTAAAGGCAAATTTTTGATTTTAGCTTTTTCACTCTTCTAATCTTGAATAGAAGGTCATATTTTGCAGTCGAGCATGCTTAAACAGTGATTTTAGGTACTCTTCTTCCTGATCATTCCTCTCAAAGAATAGGTCATATTTGAAGTCGAGCATGGTTAAACATCAATTTTAGGTGCTCTTCTTTCTAATCATTCTTCTTGAAGAATAGGTCATATTTTGAAGTAACAGTGATTTTAGGCGCTCTTCTTCCTAACCATTCTTTTCGGAAAAATAGGTCATATTTTGAAGTCGAGCATACGCTTAAACAGCAATTTTAGGCACTCTTCTTCCTGACCATTTTTCTTGGAAAATAGGTCATATTTTGAAGTCGAACATGCTTAAACAGCGATTTTAGGCACTCTTCTTCCTGATCATTCTTCTCGAAGAATAGGTCATATTTTGAAGTCGAGCATGCTTAAACAGTGATTTTAGGCGCTATTCTTCCAGATTATTCTTCTCGAAGAATAAGTCATATTTTGAAGTCGAGCATGCTTAAACAGTGATTTTAGGCGCTCTTCTTCCAGATTATTCTTCTCGAAGAATGAATTATATTTTGAAGTCGAGCATGCTTAAATAGTGATTTTAGGCACTCTTCTTCCTGATCATTCCTCTTGATCTAAAAGGATGGTGAATGTTCAATATGCAATATTGGCATGTCTCCAATTACCCCCCCCCCTCTATCATTTGGCGAGTCATGATTCGGTCTCGCGACGTACTCGATCGAGTTAAGTTCATTGAAGAAGGTTCATGACGCATCTCAGTAAAACCTTTCCACTATTTTCACATTCATACCTGAATTCGGTGATCAGCTGCAAGCCTGTGTCTTGGCCATGATGAACATAAAATGAAGCTTTGGAAGAAATTTGACTTAATCAATAAATTTCACGCAGAGCTCATGTTCCATGTCTCGACTTGGCAGCCTGCCGAGAACAAGAATCCCGGTTAAAGTGACACTTCATCAGGAATTTTGACCTACTCGATAAATTCTCCACGAAATTTATTCTTAACTCTTTAATCTCCAGAGAGATTTTAGAGGTCACCAGTGGAATACAAAAATGTCCACTTCAAATGGCACGATCCAAAGCCTTCGATGAATAATACTAGAGTAAAATAATGCCTTCTTAGCCCAGTATAAAATCCTCAACAACTCATCATGCTGAAGGAAATAGCATGGTTAGCCCAAACTAATTGGTAGTTGGTAAAGGCAAACTAAATCCGTTAATAGCTGAGGGTTTGCTAAAAATCCTAAGAAACCTGATCCCATTTTATTCTTCTAGAATCTTCTACCAATTCTCCTCTATGGAATGGTGGATACACAAAACAAATAAGTCATATTGAAGCTTTCACCTCTGACTTTTCTGTATGTAATGCTGGCATGCCTTCACTCGCATCCTCCTCTTTTCGATCATTCGAAGCCCGACTTCATTGTTGGCCCAAAATCCATCACTCTAGTTTTGATGACTAACTCATGTAGTTATAATACTAATGATCCTGTTGTGCTTAAGTTTTAGATATTAATCAAGATCTTAGTTGGTGTTTAGCTTCTTTGAAGCGAACACATGGTGATTTAAGAGTTTAAGCTTATAGACCATATCCAGTACTGAAGATGGAGTCTAGCTCTGAAAATCAAGTTTGAAAAAAGTCTACTTGAAGAAAAAGATTTACAAAAAGACTTGTTTAGAGTTTGTGAGTTTAGATCACTTGTAAAGAATAAATTAGTTTTGAATACTCAAGCTTACACATACAAAAGTTTTCATATCTAGCTTTTTGAGTTTGGTATTTTACAAGAATTGGTTTTTGATACATGTCCAATACTTTCCAAATTTTTTATACCATGTTTCAAACTTGTATCTTACATAGTCTATGTATTGCCAAAACACCTTTTAAACTAAAACAAATTATTTAAAAATGAGTTTGATTTCAAAATTATCTGAAAAGTGTTTTTTTAGGCCAAGTCGGTCGACCGAACCTCTTGGCTGTTGCTGGGTGTTCGCTTGTGCACGTTGTGCACGTTTGTCCGGCGACCGACCGGTCGACCGAAAAACCAGGCGATCGACCAGGCGGTCATCGACTTTCACACCCAAGTCTCAGTTTGGCTCGGCTGACAGGGTATTCAACCGATGCCTAGCGGCTAGTTCAAAATTTTGACCTTCCGGTCGATCGTTCTGTTGATCTCCTCGACACTCTTTCAGTATTTTGACTATAATTTTTTATTTTGATATTCAATCAATGTGATTCAAATTACATTACAAAGATAACTTTCAGGTATATATTTCTCATTCTATAATCATTTTCTGATTCAATCGCTAAATGTTAAACATTAGTTTGAAGTTAGTTCATGTTCTAAAAAAGTTTACAGTTTTCTGGTTTGACACCTTTCAGCAATTTGCTCATATCTTTTAACCCTAACATAAGTTGGATTTGATTTAAGTTGCATTAGAAATAAGACTTCAAGATTCTTTCTATATGCTTATTTCCAAATTTGAAGGTTTAAGATCTCAAAATTGTGCTCCAAGTTGACCTATTGCACAGATTTGTCTCTGATCGGCTGACCGACCGGTCAACCACCAGGCTCCAAAAGTCAAAATTTGAATGTTGGATGGCTGACTAGCCGGTCGACCGACATGCCATTTTTGGCACCTTTTTGACCCTAACGGGTAGTTTTTCTTGACACTATATATATGGGATTTTTGTGTGAGTTTTGGACAAGCGTTTTAAGAGTTAATTTTCTCACTTTCAACAGAGTTTTCCAACAAGTTTTTCAGAAGTTTTGTGCTCAAAATCCATGTCACTATTTGGTTTCAAAAGTTTTAAAAAATCAAAGAAAATAAATTTTGGTAAATTTTAGTTTCAAATTTCGAATTTCTTATCATTCAAGAAGTTTTCCCAAATGTTTTCTTTTGTGCTTCACTTTCAAAATCTTTGTTTTCTCACAAGCTTGAGCTATTCATTGCAAAATTTATCCTCTAAGATTTTATATTGTGAGAGGTGTTGTTTGTGATCTTTGTGATCACCAAGTGTTGTAACCACTCTTTTACTTTATGCTTTAGATTTGTGCCTTACCTCTTGTGTAGAGGTGATTACTTTGTACATAGACTTTGTGCCTTGGCTTTGTGACTCCTCTTCTGTAGAGGATTGGATTTGTACCTTTTGTGGAGTTCCTTAGTGGAGCTAGTAGAAATCCTGCACATGGTGAAGGTGAGAATGTAGGGCTTGGTGCTCGAACCTCGAAACATATTCTTTTGTTTGCGTTTGGCTATCTCTCTCTAAACTCTACTCTCTTTATATCTTGCATTGCTACTATTGTTCATTTATACATACTTGGTATTGTTTGTGTGCTCATATTTGTTATAATCCAAGAGAGTTATTAAATCACCTCAACTCTTATAAAAGAGAAATCTTGAGGAGAAGTTCTAGAGCCCTTCACCGGGAATTCGATTTCACTCTTTGGATATCTATTGTGGTAGTGTAATAGTTCTAATTCTGTATTATTTGACATTAGATTAGCACTACACCTACTACACCCCCTCTAGGTGTATTTTCATTAATAACCCTTTCATTCTGGTATTCAGATGAGCTAGCTAAATGAGTTTATCTGATGTCTTATCAAACCAAACACATTGAAGAAGGCTCGAGACACATCTTTGCAAACCTTTTCCAATGTTTCCACATTCCTTTCAAGATGTGACAACTAATCGATTAATAGACAACTGGAATCTCTCTATCGAATTTTTCTCGGAGTATACTAGTGATTATTTCCGTAAGAGAAAATTCATTTTAAGAGTATTATTCTCTTATTCTCCAGCGAGATTGCTTTGATCCCTAAACAAATTTTAGGAGCACTATCTCCTATTTTCCAATGAAATTCTCTAGCAATATTCTTATAGTTGCAGAGAACAGTCAATTTCACCAAAGTCTCTTGGTAATTCTCGTCCATGGAATGGTAGAACCACGTTAAATTATAATCATTACCCCAATGAAATGAATTACAGGTCAAGTCTGTCACGTTAACATTAAAACCTCTGACAGCAAAATTTTCGGTATATCCTTAGTGGATCAGAACTCCCCCTTTCATTCTTCTCCATAGAATGGCAGATCCACTCAAATTGCTGTTACGTTAACAACACATGAAACCTTGTCAAGTTAATATCACACCTCTGACAAGCCATTTTTATAAATCCCCATGCGGAGAATTTGTTGCCGTAACTTCAGGCAAAATCCACTTCTAATTCCCCCAACAAGGATTTGCATCTTATCTTCCCCAGCTTGATTGTCATGTTAATGCTTACCTCTGATAATTCTTTAATGCATTCCCCCACGAAATCTATAGGAATGTTTATTTCCTTCTAAAATCCTCATGGGATTCCTTTTAACTCCTTAGCGAGTTTTTAATAAATTCTCCTTGGAATCTTTTAATACCCTTCTCAATCCCCAGTAGACTCTTTAGTTGTCACATTAACATTATACCTCTAATAATTTCTTTCAAAACTCCTACAAAGAAACATTAAATTCTCCACAGAGTATCAAATCACATTCCCTAATAAAATAACTCCTTTGTCGTCACATCCAGTCAATTACCTCTGAATGGCAAGGCTCTAAGCTTGGTGGTTTCTCAGTCGGTTACATCTATGTTACCTCTGAACTGACAGATAGCTATTCTTATCTTTTAGTTCAATAGGGACTCCTCTTTTGCCGTTATGTCTAGTTCGCCACCTCTGAAATATAAGGCTCTGAGTCTAATATTTCTTACTCAGTTATATCCAGTTCATTACCTCTGAACTGACGAGAAACCAGATCTCTTCCCACCTATGGTATGCAAACTGTCATGTCCAGCTCGCCACCTCTGAACAGACGAGTCCATTATCTTATTCTCTTTTCCCCCGTCAGGGCTGGGAGTTCTTACTGTCAAGTTATTCAATCACCTATGAACAGTAAACTGTAAGCCAGGTGTCTCTTAGTCGGTCATGTCCCGTCCATCACTTCTAAACCGACAAGTGCCCAGATCCGATTCACCCTTGCAGTCCCTAGTGGACAAGCTATTATGTTAACACTATGACCTCTAGCAGCGGATTCAGAATTTAATGCATTTTAGTCTATCGTGTCCAGTTTTTCACCTCTGAAAAGATGAGATCCTAAAACCAAGTTCACCTTTCTTTTATTGTTATGTCCAGTTCGTCACCTCTGAACGACAAAACTCTGAGTTTGATGGTTGTTGGCCCAAAGGCCATTATCCCGGTTATTTTGATGATAGCAAAACATATTTAGTTATGAATTTAATATTCTTGATTTTGAAGTATTTCAGGTTCAAGAAACAGATTTTGACAACTCCGCTAAAAGACTCACAAATTTGGAGTTCGCCCAACATTTGCATTCCCAAGCTAAAGCACATAGGAAGCTTCGGAATTTGCGTTGAAGAAAAGTTCAAGAAGAAGATCAAGACTTGCTAAAGAATCCAAGACTTGTATTTTATTTATTTTCATTTTAGAATATTTTGTCAAAACTAAATAGTAGAAGTAGAATATGGGATATTACACACACACATTTTCTAGAGTGATTTATGGCTTCAAAATACTTTCCATTTCTATTTCCAAACTCAGTTTAGTTGAAAATATCTATTTTGGAAATACGATTTTAGAGAGACTAGTTTTTGGGAAAAACATTTTATTGAAAATCAAGTTTTTATCAAAAGAATTTTTACCAAGTATTTTACCTTGATAGTAGTATGACACATGCTCATACTCTATGATTTTTCAAGACCAAAATATTTTATCCGAGACCCAAAACCCAAACCCAAAATTTTCCAGGTTCTGTGAATTCTGATTTTTCAGAAATTCACAGTGCCCGGTCGACCGGCAGTCGACCGGCACTCGACCGACATGCACATTTGTGCATGTGCGTATCAGTCGACCGGAGGTCGACCGATACTCGACCGGCCCCCAACCTGCTGCTCTCTGGAAATGCCAGTCGACCGACCCAGTCGACCGGTGAGCCCCAACGGTCGGATTTTTGACCGTTGGCGGTCGACCGACCCGGTCGACCGGTAGTCTGTCAAAAATTCTGACAGACCCAACAGCTATATTTTCTGACTCTTTGACTTTTGGGATTTGTCTCCAACGAATCTCTTGAGCAGTTTTTGACCCCTATAAATAGGTGGTCACTTCATATGAAATGACTAATAATTTTAGAGCTATCAAGTGCATTTTTACAAGAGTTTTCAAAAGATTTCTAAGTTTTCCTTTAGACAAGATTTTCTCTCAAAGGCCTAAATTTCTAGACACTCATCTTGTAATCCTATTCCTCTACTTCTCTCTTGTTTTGCACTACACAATCCCATACTCTTACTCTACTATTTGGTTCTAGGATTGTGCTTAGTGAGCTTTTGTAAAAGTGATCAAGTGTGATCATTTCCTTTGTAATTGAGTGAAGTTGTAGAGGCATCGGCCTCAAGGCGAGCTAGTGTGCTCAAGGTGGTGAAGTGTCATCACGGGAGACGGACAAGTGTTGTCCTTGTATTGTTGATCCGGTGGGATCCTCAATAGTGGAAATCCTTCAAGTGTGAAGGCGGGGACGTAGAGCGTGGCTCGAACCTCGGAAACATATCGGCGTGTTTGCGTTTGCTCAAATTCCTCTAACTCTATCTCTTTTATTACTTGCAAGAAATATTGTATTGTGCTAATTGTTTAGAGTTAAATTTTTAAATTCCGCATAATTGCCATTATCATATAGCCATCACCTATTCACCCCCCCTCTAGGTGATTTCAATTGGTATCAGAGCCTAACCCTAGATTTGGTCTAACAACCTTAGGGAGATCCTTTAGTTGGCTATATACATTTGTTGCATTCATTATATTTTGTGCATTCTATTCATCATACATGGCATCTCTAGATTTTCTCAAGCATTAAGTCCCCACCCAAGTTTGATGGATTGAACTTCCCCATTTGGAAGGTCAAGATGAACCTTTTCTTAAAATCCCTAGGAGTTAGGGTAGCTAGGTCCATCACCAAAGATTTCATTGAACCCACTAGTGATGAGAAGACATGGTCCGAGGATACCACCAAGGACTATGAAGCTAATGCTAGGGCACAATATGCATTAACACAAGCACTTAATGAAGATGACCTTGCACGCATCATTAATTGTAAATCGGCATATGAAGTTTGAACATGCTTATTGTGACTCATGAGGGAACGTCACAAGTCAAGAGAGCAAAAGTTGACTTGTTACGTTCTCAATATGAGAATTTTTACATGATTGATAATGAGAGCATTGATGACATGCTCACTCGCTTTACAAAAATAACAAATGCTCTTTCTTCCTTAGGCGACAAGATTGACAACGATCAAAAGATAAGGAAGGTGATTCGAGCTCTTCCCAAAGCTTGGGAAGTTAAGGCGACAACCCTCAAAGAGCTAAATGACAAAGAGGAGATGGACTTCTCCGGCTTCATCGGCAATCTCAAAACACATGAGATGGAGATGAAGGTACGAGAAGAAAGGGAGGCTCCAAAGAAGAAATCAATAGCCTTCAAAGCCGCTCCAACCATTCAAGACGAGGATGATTCATCGGACGAGTGCGATGAAGACTTCGCCATGCTCATCCGGAAGGTGGGCAAGATGTTCTACAAAAAGGAAGACAAAGCAATTTCCGGCGAGGGAAACCTCAAGGGAGATTTGAAAGAAAAAGAGAGGAGCCCGGTCCTTGCTTTCATTGCAAGAAGATCGGTCACCTCATTGCCGATTGCCCCGCTCTACAAGCGACCACATCCAAGAACGGGCAAAGAAAGAAGAAGGCCATGGTGGCTACTTGGGATGACACGGAGTCGGAATCCGAAGAGGAAGTCGACGCCGCGCACATGTGTTTCATGGCACATGGGGAGGATGCACCAAAGGTAACTCTAGAAAACACCTTAGAAGATGATGATTTGACTATGGATGAACTTGCACATTTCTTTGAAGAATTGCAAAATAGGTATGAGATTTCACAATCTCAAAATAAGAAATTAAAAAGAGAAAATGAGGCTTTAAAACATAAAGTAGAAATAGTTGTTAAAGAAAAAGATGTTTTATCTAGTGCATTTGAAAATTGAAAAATGATTTTGACAAGCATAAACTTGCAAATAAGGGTAAACCCCCCATGGTTTCAATAGATAAAAATGATTTTGTTGAGATCCAAAAGCGTGTTGATGCTTTGGACTCCACACTTAAAAATTGTGCATTTGATTTGAAAAAGATAACTTCTAAATTTCCTAAGGGAACACCCCAAGGGAAACATGCACAACATGCACATACACATGCACGGAAACATACTCACACTCACAAGCATGCATACATGTATGGTAGTGGTAGGATTTATGTTTGCACTCATTGTGGCCGCAAAGGCCATCTAGAAAAATTTTGTTATGCTAAGAACAATGTTAAGAATAAATATGTTTGGGTTCGCCCCGGTACTACCCCAAAGGACCCTCAAAGATTTGGGTACCAAAAGATCCTCCAAATGTAGGTGACACAGGTGGATCTACTTCCTCCAAGACTTAGGGGGAGACGGTGCCCGGGTGGTAGATGCAACTAAGCTCAAAGTTCAAATCTAGCTTGCATCGCTATCGTGGAGGCACCTATTTTTGGAGACTAACCGTAAATTGGTAACATCTCCATTTAAGAGTTTTTAATTTTGTATATACAATTGTTTATAGGATTGCTAGTTTAGTTTTATGCTTCATTGATACATGATTAGTATAAACTTGCAACTCTAACATGATTGTATATGCCATGTTCAATTTTGATTTCTTTTTGACATGTATACATATGTGTAGAATGGTTAGTTTGCTTTTGATTCATTATTGATACATACTTATATAGAACTACCTTTCTATCATGTTGTGTACATGCCTTGTATTATTTTCATATCTTGTATTGTTATGCCTTATGTCATACTTGTCCACATGTCCAATTTTTGTGTATCTATATGTATAGTTTAGATTTTGTGATTATATACTTGTATACATATAGACCTATTTTTCATAAATAAAATAAAACTTTTTGAAAATTTTCATAGTTGAGCAAATACCTTAAAGATGGCAATTGCGCACCTCAACTCATTCAAGAGAATCAAGAGGATGAAGTTCAGAACCCGTCACTGGGTATTCGGCTTCAACATCTTTATACCTTTGCTTAAATATGTAAAATAAAATTAAATAATTTTGTGTGAAGTTTTGTTGATATGATCACTAAATGAAGATTTAAAAATAATTGTGTTATCCCTGATTATTATAATATAACATATTTTTTTGTTATAATGTTTATTTATAAAATTTTTTTTTGGTCAGAAATGGTAGCAGATTTTTCAGACTTACCGGTCGACTGGCCCCTAACCCCAGTCGACCGGCTCTGTCTGAGAAAAATTTTTTTGATTTTTTTGTGCTACCGGTCGACTGCTGGTATAGGACCAGTCGACCGATTTAGATGCAGGACTCTCTGTTTCTTTTCGGTCGACCGGTCCCTCAATCCCAGTCGACCGATAGTCGTATTCTGGCATATATTTGACCTTTTTTCCCACTGTTTCGCACTCTCTCCCCCTGCTCGAGGTGAATTTAGCCATGCTCGAGGTCCTGTTCCCTTGATTATCTATTGCCTCCTTAAAGGCATTAAGATAAATTTCCCTCGAGTGATCGCTTCTCACATGAGTGGTGATCAGATTCGTACTGCTGGTAGGAGTCTGCCTTACGGCATGCTCATTACCCATTTGCTTAGGGCTCTAGATTTTGATTTCTCTGGTCAAGCCCCTTCAAAACCCTCTTCAGATTTCAATGCTGCTGCCTTAAAGATGATGGAAGCTCAGTTGCGTCGACACGCAGCTGTGCAACCACCACCTGTTCCTGCAGCTGATCCAGCTCCAGCTCCACCTCCTGTTTTTCCTGCTCCTGAGTTTCAGGGTGCTTCTGCTTCTGAGGTCCGCTCGCAGATCGAGGCACATCAGGCCTGGGTCGGTGAGCAAGTCTCTGCACTTCGTGCAGATATGGCTGCTCGTGATGCTTCTCTTCGGGCAGATATGGAGGCTCGTGCTGCTATGGATGCTGCTTTTCGGGCGGAGGTCCGAAACGACTTGTCATATATGGCTGAGTCCATGAGATTTGTGGATGTTCAGTTCCAATCTCTGTTCTCTAAATTGGACATAGTCGTTCCTGATGGGACTCCGGGTGCTCGTCGTCTCCCTGCTGCTGGTCCTCCTTTCCCTCCCAGAGCTCGCGTCTCTGTTCCCCACCGCGCCCCAGAGTTGATGCCGTGGATACAGAGGAGGTAGTTTCCTCTTCTTCCTCAGATGATGGTGATGACCAGACGATGGCCGAGGGCTCTGATGATGACGAGGAGGAGGATGACGAGGCGACTGAGTGATGCTGCTGTTGAGTGACCTCCCCTTTATTGATGATGTCAAAAAGGGGGAGAGATATTTGGAGAGAGATTGACATCTTTTATTTTTGTGTTGTGGACTTGTGTGGTATGTATTTATGTCATGTTGAGACTCATTTCCTTTATCTATGATATGACATGTGTGGTTGATATTTTCTATGGGCATGGATGTGTGATGTTTATTTTTACATGTGTGATGCTTATTTTTTATCACTATGCCTGAGTATGACTTTTAAATATGCATATGTTGAGGGGGAGCTTCATTTGAAGACTCTACCCAAAATATCTTGTGATAACTACATATGTTTTGCCATCATCAAAAAGGGGAGATTGTTGGCCCAAAGGCCATTATCCCGGTTATTTTGATGATAGCAAAACATATTTAGTTATGAATTTAATATTCTTGATTTTGAAGTATTTCAGTTTCAAGAAACAGATTTTGACAACTCCGCTAAAAGACTCACAAATTTGGAGTTCGCCCAACATTTGCATTCCCAAGCTAAAGCACATAGGAAGCTTCGGAATTTGCGTTGAAGAAAAGTTCAAGAGAAGATCAAGACTTGCTAAAGAATCCAAGACTTGTATTTTATTTATTTTCATTTTAGAATATTTTGTCAAAACTAAATAGTAGAAGTAGAAATATGGGATATTACACACACACATTTTCTAGAGTGATTTATGGCTTCAAAATACTTTCCATTTCTATTTCCAAACTCAGTTTAGTTGAAAATATCTATTTTGGAAATACGATTTTAGAGAGACTAGTTTTTGGGAAACATTTTATTGAAAATCAAGTTTTTATCAAAAGAATTTTTACCAAGTATTTTACCTTGATAGTAGTATGACACATGCTCATACTCTATGATTTTTCAAGACCAAAATATTTTATCCGAGACCCAAAACCCAAACCCAAAATTTTCCAGGTTCTGTGAATTCTGATTTTTCAGAAATTCACAGTGCCCGGTCGACCGGCAGTCGACCGGCACTCGACCGACATGCACATTTGTGCATGTGCGTATCAGTCGACCGAGGTCGACCGATACTCGACCGGCCCCCACTGCTGCTCTCTGGAAATGCCAGTCGACCGACCCAGTCGACCGGTGAGCCCCAACGGTCGGATTTTTGACCGTTGGCGGTCGACCGACCCGGTCGACCGGTAGTCTGTCAAAAATTCTGACAGACCCAACAGCTATATTTTCTGACTCTTTGACTTTTGGGATTTGTCTCCAACGAATCTCTTGAGCAGTTTTTGACCCCTATAAATAGGTGGTCACTTCATATGAAATGACTAATAATTTTAGAGCTATCAAGTGCATTTTTACAAGAGTTTTCAAAAGATTTCTAAGTTTTCCTTTAGACAAGATTTTCTCTCAAAGGCCTAAATTTCTAGACACTCATCTTGTAATCCTATTCCTCTACTTCTCTCTTGTTTTGCACTACACAATCCCATACTCTTACTCTACTATTTGGTTCTAGGATTGTGCTTAGTGAGCTTTTGTAAAAGTGATCAAGTGTGATCATTTCCTTTGTAATTGAGTGAAGTTGTAGAGGCATCGGCCTCAAGGCGAGCTAGTGTGCTCAAGGTGGTGAAGTGTCATCACGGGAGACGGACAAGTGTTGTCCTTGTATTGTTGATCCGGTGGGATCCTCAATAGTGGAAATCCTTCAAGTGTGAAGGCGGGGACGTAGAGCGTGGCTCGAACCTCGGAAACATATCGGCGTGTTTGCGTTTGCTCAAATTCCTCTAACTCTATCTCTTTTATTACTTGCAAGAAATATTGTATTGTGCTAATTGTTTAGAGTTAAATTTTTAAATTCCGCATAATTGCCATTATCATATAGCCATCACCTATTCACCCCCCCTCTAGGTGATTTCAATGTTTCTTAATCGGTTACGTCTAATCAATCACCTCTGAACCGACAGATATCCAAATCTCATCTTCCTGTCCAGTACAGACTTTCTTTTATCGTTATGTCAAGTTCGTCACCTCTAAACTAACGGATTTCAGATCTCACCCCAGTCCCGTAGGGAATCTTATTGTTGTTATGTTCATTCAATCACCTCTAAACAACAAATATCCTTTTATAGCGAATCCTGACCTGTCACGTCTAGTCAATCACCTCTGAATAGACGATTCCTAAACCTACCCACTTTTATCCCAGTAGATTCTCTTTTCTTGATTAATTTTATCATGTTCATAACCTCTGAATAACGTTAGTCTTGGTTTCTAATTCTTTCGAAAATTTTACCCCTTCAGTTTTGTTCAAAGAACTTACATATTAAGTTTTTCTCATATGAAAAACTTGAAAAACACCTAGAGGGGGGTGAATAGGTGTTAGTGCTAATCTAGAAACTAAATGCGCTAAATGCGAAAGCTTAAAACAATATTGCAATCACACTTAGTACAATTAACAAGTGTAGCTGAATTCTCCGTGAAGGGCTCTGGACTAACTCCTCTTGATTCCCCTAGATATGGGTTGAGGTGCTATGTGAAGCTCTTGTTGATTAAGTACAAGTGAGGCACACACAAACAACCAAGCATATAAATGATGTAGCAATATGAATTATGCAAGGCACAACACAAGCAATAAATGATGTATGATATGAATGATGCTTTGCACAATATAAAGAGAGAGAGAGTTAGAGAGACAATGGATCAAACGCAAACACAAAAATTTGTTACGAGGTTCGAGCCCCTAGCTCTACTTTCCCGCCTACACCAGCGTGTAGGATTTCCAATCCACTAAGGAGTACCGAACTCCTCTCTCAACCTTACAACCTCCAATGAGGCAATACAACCACAATCCACCTCAACCGAAGAGGGATAAGGCCCGTAGCCAACAAACAACCAACTCAATCACCTCACACTTGAGGGATACAAAACAAACTCCACCTCTACCAAAGAGGGAGCAAACCAATCACCTCAAATCCACAACCTCAACCTCTACCAAAGAGGGAGCAACCAAATAATGAGGGTTTACAATAGGTGGTCTCTTTCAACCACAAATAATCTCTCCTTTTCTCTTTTTCTACAAAACAAAGATCCTAATAGATTAGGATAGAACATAGCTCAAGTGTGAAAAACAAGTATTTTGATCAAAGGAAAACCTCTTGGGAAAATACCAAATAGATATGGAAATGAAGAACAATAAACTAGTTTCCCAAAACCTATTTTCTTTGAAATAACAAAACACTTAAAAATAAATAAATGAATCTTTTTGGCACTTTAAACTCTTTTGAAAACTTGTTTTTAAAACCAAAGAGTAGGGAAAAATTTGCTCTGAAAATCTTACCCAAAACAATGAAGAGATGGGGTATTTATAGCCCCAAAAGAAAACTAGCCGTTAGGCTGATGTGGCC